>CM038147.1:414780226-414800226 GCA_021437245.1 Aegilops speltoides | reverse complement strand
TTGGGAGAAATACTGTTACGTCACATCAAGTGGCCACGAAAAGAAATAGAGTTCATCGATGAGATCCCTGAAGCCCCGCCAAGAGAAACCAATGTCGCCCCTCAACTGGTGACACTCTCCTTGCAACAGCAGCTCTCGCGTGCTTCCCCCAAAGAACCTAATACTCGTAATCCGACGACTGATACCCCAACCTGTGATCAGCTGGCCCGACTTTGTGGCATACAGGCCATGTCATCCTCCGCCCCAAAGCAGCCAGTGGCAAGGCCTACAACTGCTGAAGACGCACCACCGATTCAGATGTCGGCCGCTGAAGCAGTGGGGGGAGACCCAGCTGCAGCACATGCTCAGTAGACCAACCTGGTGGAACAGACTACTAAGCAGTCTGATGCTTTGGAACCAGCTGCTAAGAAGTCTATAGGTCCAGAATCGAATGCTCATCAGTCCGTCGGTCTATAGTCGCGTGATCAGCATACCAATGCGTCAGCAGCACTTCCTGCTCAGCAAACCAATGCGTTGGCACAACCTCCTCAACACATTGACAAGTTGGCACAACCTGCGTAGAAACCGGACATAGCTTCAACGCATGGTCAGCATTCCGATGCATCTACTCCTACAGCCCAGCAGTCCGTCACAGCAGCACCGCCAGCTCAACGGTCCAGCAAAGATAAACCATCTGCTAAGCAGTCTGTCGAAGCTTCATCGTCCGCTCGGCAGTCTACCTTGCAGCTAACCAGACGTTCTGCCAGAAATGCTTCAAGTACCAAGATGGAAGTGGCCAAAACGGCTACACCCGCGAAGAAGCGCGGTGGGAGAGTGAAGAGGAAAGAGAATGATTGCCTCTTGCTTAGAGCACTCATCGCCCGGAACCAAATTAACAGCAGGTTGTTCGAATCGGGGAGTAATATTATTTCTGACGCCATGGATAATGAAGAAGTAGAATTATTGCTTGCTAAAAGTAAAGGTGGCGTACTTGAAGCACGCAATTACGTCCATGGCCAGCCATTTCTTGTTGGTGAATACTTTGATGAGTGCAGCTCCAGTTGCCACAAGTTACATGAATATTGCATGGATCAAATGTCACCAGGTCATCATGGTTTGCTAGTCCACTTCAACGGAGACCATTTCCGACACGATGCTGGTACATTCGATGTGAGTTTCGAGGACTTACATCTCTTCTTCAACTTCAACGAGCTTGATGCCACTCTGTTAGATGCCTGATTTTGTAAGTACTTAAGAAACTCTGATCAACTTCTCCATACAAGGCTGTAAATGATAAACAACTAACTGCATTTTATTCCTCTCAGGGATTTAATGCGCAGAGAAGAAAAAGGGAAACTGTGTATTTCATAGATCCTGCATTAGCAAATGGCACAACATTACATGGTAAGGACGAATGGGACTGGGCCGTTAACACGGTCGTTCATATCTTCGTAAACATGTCCCATGTAGAAACATTTCTCTGGCCATATCATGAAAGGTTAGTCAAGTAAACAACCACACATACACTAATTGTCTTTCAGATTTCGACATAATTCGTAAGTACATGGCTTTCTTAATATGTAGCGGTCACTGGATATTAGTATTGATTGTTCCAAACAAGAACACAGTATACTACATCGATTCTCTCAGAGAGTCAACAAACGCTCAGGATCTGACGCATCTTCAGCGATTCATGGATAGGTATTGAATTTTCTATGATGTTGAAATTAATTTGCATTCATATCTGGTTCAATAATTGATGTTGTCAAAATTCATCTTCATTTGCAGTCTGCTCGCATTGTGGAAAACTAAACCAGGGAACATGTTCAAGAGGGAACCACCTCTGTAGCACGAGATCGTTTCTCTGGTAACACACCGAAATCTGTTATTTTCGGAAAATTTATCCAATAGTCTTCAAATACCTTTTCTTATGCTAGTCAAATGTTCAAACTTCTAAATAAACCTCTTTCTATTTTTTCCAAAGAAAAATAATACATCTAACACCGGTTAGGTTGTTCCTAATGGGACAAATACGTGACTAATTTTGTACAAAAAAATTCAGTGTCCTCAGCAAGAAGCAGGGACCAACCTTTGTGGATACTATGTTTGCAGACACATGATCTCCATCTACAAATCTGCTGATAGTTGTGATGATCCTTGCTAATTAGTACTAGTAAGTCTATCTTAATTTATATCTTCTACTCCACTCATATGGCACATTCTGATCTTAAAAACACTTCGGCTCATCTTAGAACCAAGGACCCCTGAACCGCTCCCGGCTGGTGAATTGCTGATGGTTTGGAGATTTATCAGCGACTTCTTCCTGAATCACTACATCAATCCCACTGGTGATAATGAAGATTTCAACATGCCTTCTCCTGAAACATTGAGTAAGAATTAGCCGCTAAATATATACGCATGATGTTGGGAATATAACTATTAGGTATGATCCGCCTAGGAGGGGCCGGGTTATACCTATGAGTACTCTTGAAGACCAAGACCGAGGTTGAAGATGGTTGTTTAGTTAGGGGCCCAAAGCCCAGAGGCGACATAAGGCCCATAGAGATAAACCTCCATATGTACATGACTTGTATTGTAAGGCAAGAATAGTTAGAGACTGGGTCGGACACTGTTTATGAGCCGGCCGGGACTCTGTGAGCCGCTGGGTGTCGACCCCTTTATATAAAGGGACGACCCGGCGGCGGTTCAGGGTAAGTAACATCAGATCGAGAGCTAGGTCAAGCGATTTCGCTCCCTGGTAATCGAGACATAAGCAATCCCATTCAAAATTGGATCGTAGGCTTTTACTTTCACCGTAAGGGGCCAAACCAGTATAAACCCCGTGTACTTTGTCCCAATTAACCCCTTTAAGCTTCCTAGTTGCAATGGCTCCACGACTAATAAGTCCTTTCACTAGGACATCTGACGTGACAATTCCACGACAGTTGGCGCCCACCGTGGGGCCAGCGCATGATGGATTTGAGTTCTTGAAGGGCACCTTCGAAGGGCTCAAGTGATATGTTGTGGGCCGGATGACCAAGAGTCGTCGCGGCAAGATCTACATCAACGATGAAGGCTGGGGCCCCGAGGCCAGCTCAATTGAGTACGGGTACCGGGTCCCCTTCGGCGGAATCCACGTCTTCATTGGCAAGATCGATGAGCCGGGCCCTGAGCCAGACATCTGCACTGACCTCATCGAGACGGTTCAGCGTGCAAGACCTGCCCAAGCTCAGCCTGCTATGAAGCATGCCTTCGTGCGATGCATCCACAGAGGGGAACTTCCTGATGGATCTATGTCGGCTGGTGAGACGGCCATCTACTCTGATGGTGAGTCGTCCACGAGTGAGACAGATTCATTGTATCAATTGCAAGACGGCGGGCTTGGGGGCTGTTCCGATTGCAGTGGTATTCCAGACCTCCTTGAGCCGCCGAGAAGAGTTGGGATCTTCATGGATGGCACGCAATCCATTCAAAATTCTACAGCTGCAGCAGTGATAACCTTTGGGTCAGCGATAGCCGAGGCAGGAGGCCCTGTGCGCCCGCCGGCTCAGGTGCTGATGGATCTCATGGATAAGATGACAGCTCTGTTAACCGCCGCAGTCAACCAAGCGGATCAAGCTCAACATGATGTGGAAGTGGCACAGTTAAAGTTGGATATAGTCTAGGCTAAAGAAGACCTGGCGGCGGAAGATGTCAGGATAACTGCAGAGCGGGCGGCTCTGGACGCTCAGGCTCAGCAGATTCAGTCGCAGGCTTTCCAACTCATGATGGATCAGAACGCGTCCAACGAGGTCATGAGGAGAAGGTACCAGAAGAGTTAGTCCCGTCTGCCTCCAGTTTATGACCCTCGAAATCTCTTCCGAACGCCTGAAGCAGGGCCCAGTAACCCGCCGAAGATAAACCGGGTTGCAACACCCGGGGCTGGGAGGCCGGTTCAGCCGCGTATGATGGAGCCTCCCCGGATGGATACTGCTCCACCTCAGTATGTACCAACACCACCGGGTCATTATTCTAACCCGTTGGAGAACATGATCGCTGCGGCGGCACGACTGGCGGCTCTCCTGGTGGAGGGCGACTCTCCGACGGCGGTTGAAACTCGAAGGGTCATAAAACTTCTTCATACGGCTTTAGCACAGCAGGAGGCGTACTCATATAGCTAAGACAGGATTCATTCAATCCCTCATCCAAGCCGGAGCCCGAGTTATAGCAGGCATATGGATTCAGCTGCCGTTTCTAGCAACGCCCAGCGCCGTGACCAGCCGGGCTGGCATGACACGGCACGCGTTGGAGCTCTTACCAGCTTTTTTTGGTTTATCTGATGACTTCTATCAAGGCAGGCGCGACCACCAAGACTGGAGGAGTCCCCTGTCTGGTGCCAGCTTTGCATAACAAGCGTTTGCCCAAGGATTTCAAAGGGCCCAGAAAGGTGCCTAATTATACGGCTGACTTACAGCCTGGGGCGTGGATTGAAATCTACAAGATGGCTATCGAGTTACTGGAGGTCAGTGACGCTGCGTTGGCCAAGTACTTCACCATGATGTTGGATGGGACTGCCCGCACTTGGTTGAAGGGGCTACCGCCTAATTCCATCGGTTCATGTGCAGAGTTAAAAGCCCGGTTCATTCAGAACTTCAAAGATACATGCAATCAGCCCATGTCAATTGTGGACTTGACTAATTGCAAGCAAGAGGAGGGTGAGTCCACGACCCATTGGGTGCGCCGGGTCAAGGCCATAATACATTCGTCTGATAAGATGGATGCCGGCTCTGCAGTCTTAATGTTGGAGAATGCCTTTTTTTTCCTCTGAAGATGAAGCTAGGGCGGCTCAAGCGCGATTGTAATGACATGGGTCAGCTGATGGCGGCTCTAGTCAAGTACGCCGACTCTGATAGTACCAAGGACCGTAAGTCTGATGATGAAAAGACAGGGAAGGGAAAAAAGAACGGCAACGGCAAGGGTCCTCAGCATAACCCGGAAAATCAAGAAGGCAATAATAAACGTAAGGCTGATGGTAGCTTGGAGTTTGTGGCTAACACCAATGCGCAGGGCAACAATCAATGACGTAAGGGGAGGCCACCCCCTCGGTCCGGCGGGTCAAGCCCCACACTTGAATAGTTGCTGAATGAGCCCTGTCCGAGACACGACACCCCGTAGAAACCGGCCACTCACCTATGGAAGGACTGCACAATCATGAAGGCTTTCAAGAATTCCAACATGTTCGACGGTAAGCATGGGTTGGGCGGCGGCTCAGGTGGCGGCGGCTTTCATGGCCCGGGAGGTGGTTTAAATTCCAATTTTCAAAACTCTCAGGGTAATCAAGGTGGTTATAATCAGCAATCTGGCCAGGGCGGTCAGTAGCAGCAGCAGCAGGGCGGATACGAGAGTCATCCAAAGCAGCTGAATAGTGGATAATACCATGTGTTTACCACCAGTTTGTGCAAACGGGACCAGAAGCTTCATAAGAGGGATGTGAACGCTGCTAAGCCGACAGCTCCTCGTTATTTGAGATGGTATGAGCAGCCTATTATATGGAGTAGGGAAGATCACCCTCCCTAGGTTGACAATCCGGTTCACTAGGACTTGGTGGTGGAACCTCAGGTTGGTGGATATAAATTCACTAAAGTGCTCATGGATGGAGGCAGTAGCATCAACATCCTCTATTATGAGACTTTTCACTGCATGGGTTTGACTAATAAAAATCTCAAGACTTCCAACACTGTTTCTCATGGAGTGGTCCCTGGCAAGTCGGCGTACCCAGTGGGTAAGATTGAGCTGGAAGTTGCCTTCGGAGATGAGCATGATTCTAGGGCTGAGAAGTTAACCTTTGAGGTTGTCCAAATCAAGAGCCTGTATCACGCCCTGTTTGGACGGCTGGCTTATGCCAAGTTCATGGCACGGCCATGTTATGTTTATTTGCAGCTCAAGATGCCGGGTCATAAGGGTACCATCACAGTGCATGGGAGCTTGCTGATAGCCTTGGAATGTGAGGAAGGCGATGTTGCTTACGCTGAATCTGTTTGTGCAACAGAGGAGTTGAAGTTCTACAAGGACAATGTCGACCCGGCGAACATGACGTCTTTGAAGAAGCGCACCACAGAGCATGAACTGGTAATGAAGTTTAAGTCGTCTGATGATACCAAGCTTGTCAATTTTGTTCCAGGCGACTCATTTAAGCAGTTCAGTATCACTGCCAATCTGGATCCCAAATAGGAAAGCGCGCTCATCGAGTTCATCCGTGAGAACCGGGACATCTTTGCATGGAAACCTTTTGACATGCCGAGTGTACCGAGAGAATTCGCTGAGCACACTCTTAATATTGATCCAAAATTTAAGCTGGTCAAGCAGTTTCTTCGGTGATTCAATGAAGAGAGGCGTAAGGCCATTGGTGAGGAAGTGGCCCGGCTCTTGGCGGCCGGGTTCATTATTGAAGTTTTCATCCCGAGTGGTTGGCTAACCCAGTGCTGGTGCTTAAGAAGAATGGCACTTGGCGTATGTGTGTGGACTACACAGACTTAAACAAGGCTTGTCCGGCTGATCCCTTTGCTCTCCCTCGTATTGATCAAATCATTGATGCTACGGCGGGTTGTGAGCGTTTGAGCTTTTTGGATGCTTATTCTGGTTATCATCAGATCAAGATGGCAGTTAAGGACCAGGAGAAGACGGCTTTTATTATTCCATTTGGAGCCTTCTGCTATGTGTCTATGCCTTTTGGGCTTAAGAGTGCCCATGCGACTTATCAGCGATGTGTGCAGAACTGTCTTCACAATCAGATTGGGCGCAATGTTCATGCTTATGTGGACGACATTGTGGTGAAATCCAGAGAGAAGGAGACATTGATAGATGATCTGAAGGATACCTTTGATAATCTATGGGTCTACAAGATGATGCTTAACCCGGCCAAGTGTGTTTTTGGTGTGCCTGCAGGCAAGCTTTTGGGTTTTCTGGTTTCCAACAGTGGCATTGAAGCTAACCCAGAGAAGATCAAGGCAATCACTTCTTTGGCTAAACCGGCGTGTATCAATAATGTCCAGCGTTTGGCGGGTCGTATTGCTGCTTTAAGCCGGTTCATAAGCCGGTTAGGTGAGAAGGCCATACCACTATATCAGATGATGAGGAAGACAGACGACTTCGTATGGAGTGATGCTACCAATACTGCTTTTGAAGACTTGAAGAGACAGCTAGCTGAGCCGCCAGTCCTTGCTGCTCCCATTGATAAGGAGCCCTTATTATTATATGTGGTCGCTAACACACGTGTCATCAGTGTAGCTATTGTGGTGGAACACAAGGACGCTGGCAAGGAGCATCCGGTTCAACGACTGGTTTATTACATTAGTGAGGTACTTATTGAGTCCAAGCAAAGGTATCCACATTGGCAGAAGCTCGTTTATGGGGTGTTTATGGCAAGCTAGAAGCTTAAGCAATATTTTCTGGGTTATCCTATCATTGTGGTCAGTTCTGCTCCTTTAGGAGATATCATCCAAAATAGGGAGACCACAGGACGAGTCGCCAAGTGGGCCATTGAACTTGGCCTCATGGTTTAAAGTATGTACCACACACTGCTATCAAGTCTCAAGCACTGGTGGACTTCATCAATGATTGGACAGAACTGCAGATGCCTGAAGAGAAGCCAGACAACACGTATTGGACTATTCACTTTGATGGGTCCAGGCAATTGGAGGGCTCGGGGGCTGGAGTCGTTCTAGTGTCCCCTCGAGGTTACAAATTTTGTTATGTGCTACGGTTGATGTTTCCCTGTACTAACAATGCAGCTGAGTATGAGGCCTTACTCCATGGTCTTCAGATGGCTAAGGAGATGAGTTTAAGCTGGGTAAGGTGTTTTGGCGACTCAGATTTGGTGGCTCAACAAGTATCAGCCAAGTGGAATCCCAAGGATCCTCTCATGGTAGCTTATCGCCGTGAAGTTGATGCCATTGCTGGACATTTCAAGGGTTACCAAGTGGGGCACATTGACCACAGAAAGAATGAGGCGGTTGATGCCTTAAGCCGGCTGGGCTCTCAGCGTAAGCCGGTGCCGCCTAATACTTTCTTGGATATTCTGCATAACCCTTCTGTCAAGTTACCTACAGAGGAAGACTTGGTTTTTCCTGACCCAGAAGCACAATTGGTGGCGGCTCTTCACGTCATCCCGGATTAGATAGTGCCATACTTGGCTTACATGACCCGGGGCGAGCTGCCTGAGGATGAAACCTTGGCCAAGCAGATAACCCGGCGGTCTAAGTCAATGACAATTGCCAATGGCGAGTTGCATCATCGCAGTGTCACTGGGGCATTTCAGCGTTGTGTTTCTCCTGAGGAAGGTCAAGAAATTCTTCGTGAGATTCATGAAGGGGACTGTGGCGATCATGCCGGGTCAAAGTCCCTTGTAACCAAAGCTTTCTGTCATGGATTTTATTGGCTGATGGCTCATACTGATGCGGAGGGTCTGGTCAGTAAATGTGACGGTTGTCAGAAGTTCTCGAGACGTGCTCACGTGCCGACTCAAGAGTTGAGGATGATTCCAATTACTTGGCCGTTTGCAGTTCGGGGGCTTGACATGGTTGGGCCTTTCAAAAGGTCAAGATAAAAAAATCACCTCTTGGTGGCGGTTGACAAGTTTACAAAGTGGGTTGAGGCAGAGCCAGTTAATAAGTGTGATGCAGCCACGGTGGTTCAGTTCATGAAAAAGGTGATATTTCGCTTTGGCTTTCCACACAGCATTATAACTGACAGCGGTACTGATCTGTCTAAAGGCGCCATGGAAGAATTTTGTCAATGTGAGCATATTCGGCTTGAAGTTTTGTCAGTAGCTCACCCCCAATCCAATGGTCAGGCTGAGAGAGACAATCAGGAAATCTTGAAAGGCATCAAGCCCCAGCTTTTGGTCCCCTTGCAATGGACGTCGGGTTGTTGGGTTGAGGAGTTTCCCTCTGTGATATGGAGCGTCAATACTACTCCTAACAGGTGTATGGGTTATACGCCTTTCTTCATGGTTTACGGAGCCAAGGCGGTTCTCCCTAGTGACATCCGTCATGACTCGCCACGTGTGGCGGCTTATGTTGAGATTAACGATGAACAAGCGTGTCAGGATGCACTTGACCTGTTAGATGAAAAGCGAGACCTGGCAGTAGATCGATCGGTGATTTACCAGCAAGACCTGTGCCACTATCACAGCCGCTGGGTTAGGTCCAGAACCTTTCAGGAAGGTGATTTGGTGCTCCGGCTCATCCAGGATCAAACTGATGCACACAAGTTATCCCCACCTTGGGAAGGGCCCTTTGTGCTCACCAAGAATTGAACAACGGGTCATACTACCTTATCGATGTTCGAGAGCACAAAGACTCACGTAAGTCGGAGGAGGAGACCCGCCGGTCGTGGAATATTGCTCATCTTCAGGCTTACTACACTTGAGCCACCAGCTCTCATGATGTACATATTTTGACAATGTATATATTATAAATAAAGCAGGACCTCTGTCCTTTTCATCCTCAAAGAGCATATGTCTTCATCATTGTCTTATCAAATGATCACTTGGGGGTTAATCGTATTCGAATCTAGCTTAAATGTCAGGACCCCGACTCAATGGCACACCGATCTAGCATGTAACACCTCATATCACTATGCGGCCTCACGCACGGTATTCCCACGGGTGTTGCCTTATGATACGTCTCCAACGTATCTATAATTTATGAAGCATTCATGCTATTTTATTATCTGTTTTGAATGATTACGGGCTTTATTATACACTTTTATATTACTTTTGGGACTAACCTATTAACCGGAGGCCCAGCCCATATTCTTTGTTTTATTACTGTTTAGTATTTCGAAGAAAAGGAATATCAAACGGAGTCCAAACGAAATGAAACCTTCGACAGCGTGATTTTTTGGAAGAATACGATCCTGGAGACTTGGAGTTCACGTCAGAAGATCCTTGAGGAGGCTAGAGATAGGGGGCACGCCCACCCCCCCTACTGGGCGCGCCCCCTGTCTCATGGGCCCCTCAAGCACCCCCCGACCGACTTCTTTCGCGTATATAGTCCCACGTACCCTAAAAATATCCACGGAGAAGATAGATCAGGAGTTCCGCCGCCGCAAGCCTCTGTAGCCACCAAAAACCTCTCGAGAGCCCGTCCCCGCACCTTGCCGGAGGGGGAACCCATCACTGGTGTCCATCTTCATCATCCCGGCGCTATCCATGACGAGGAGGGAGTAGTTCACCCTCGGCTGAGGGTATGTACCAGTAGCTATGTGTTTGATCTCTCTCTCGTGTTCTCTCTATGGCACGATCTTGATGTATCGCGAGCTTTGCTATTATAGTTGGATCTTATGATGTTCCTCCCCCTCTACTCTCTTGTGATGAATTGAGTTTCCCTCTTGAAGTTATCTTATCGGATTGAGTCTTTATTTGAGAACACTTGATGTATGTCTTGTCGTGTTTATCTGTGGTGACAATGGGATATCACGTGCCACTTGATGTATGTTTTGGTGACCAACTTGCGGGTTTCGCCCATGAACCTATGCATAGGGGTTGGCACACGTTTTCTTGACTCTGGTAGAAACTATGGGGCACTCTTTGAAGTACTTTGTGTTAGTTGGATGAATCTGAGATTGTGTGATCCATATCGTATAATCATGCCCACGGATACTTGAGGTGACAATGGAGTATCTAGGTGACATTAGGGTTTTGGTTGATTTGTGTCTTAAGGTGTTATTCTAGTATGAACTCTATGATGGATCGAGCGGAAAGAATAGCTCTATGTTATTTTACTACAAACTCTTGAATAGATCGATCAAAAAGGATAACTTTGAGGTGGTTTCGTACCCTACCATAATCTCTTCGTTTGTTCTCCGCTATTAGTGACTTTGGAGTGACTCTTTGTTGCATGTTGAGGGATTTTTATATGATCTATCTATGTTATTATTGTTGAGAAAACTTGCACTAGTGAAAGTATGAACCCTAGGCCTTGTTTCCTATCATTGCAATACCGTTTACGCTCACTTTTATCATTAGTTACCTTGCTGTTTTTATATTTTCAGATTACAAAAACCTATATCTACCATCCATATTGCACTTGTATCACCATCGCTTTGCCGAACTAGTGCACCTATACAATTTAACATTGTATTGGGTGTGTTGGGGACACAAGGGACTCTTTGTTATTTGGTTGCGGGGTTGCTTGAGAGAGACCATCTTCATCCTACGCCTCCCACGGATTGATAAACCTTAGGTCATCCACTTGAGGGAAATTTGCTACTGTCCTACAAACCTCTGCACTTGGAGGCCCAACAAAGTCTACAAGAAGAAGTTTGTGTAGTAGACATCACCTTACCAGGCCCAGGACCGTTTACACCTTTTGGCACATGTATATGATAGTGTCGCTAGCATCCATATGACAAGGAGCCCGGGCTGACATGGCTAGTCATGAACCCAAAGTGGCATTAACTTACAGGGACATGCATACATGACCCAACAATGAACGTTTCGGTCATCAGTGAGTGAATCCGGGCTGTAGGAACTGGGCTAGCAGGACTCCGGTAAACCGGGCTATAGCAGGCTAACGGGACTCCGGTAGACACCGTGTGACATTTCCCCAAAGGGACAGATACAGGAACGAAGAAGGACACATGCCGGGCAGCCTAAGTGTTCTGGAGCAGTAGCAAGCTACCAAGTCTCAGTGGAAGCACTAGGAGACATTTCCCGGTAAGAGAGGCTACCAAGGATAAACAACTAGATAGTCAGATCCCACACATACCAAGCATTTCAATAACATACACACAATATGGCCGATATGTGCAAATACAACATGGCATCACAACATGACTCTACAACTCAAGTATTCTATTCAATAGGCTCCGAGGAGCGAGATATTACAAACATGGGTCTTGTTGGGGATATTACCACTAGGCGTAAACCGGCCTGCTTGGGCCGGGTTAACTTCAGTAGTGGTATAAGCAGATGAAGGTGAAGGAAATATGCCCTAGAGGCAATAATAAAGTTATTATTTATTTCCTTATTTCATGATAAATATTTATCATTCATGCTAGAATTGTATTAACCGGAAACATGATACATGTGTGAATGCATAGACAAACAATATGTCACTAGTATGCCTCTACTAGACTAGCTTGTTAATCAAAGATGGTTATGTTTCCTGACCATGAACAAGGAGTTGTTATTTGATTAACAAGGTCACATCATTAGTAGAATGATCGATTGACATGACCCATTCCATTAGCTTAGCACACGATCGTTTAGTATGTTGCTCTTGCTTTTATCCATGACTTATACATGTTCACGTAACTATGAGATTATGCAACTCCGTTTACCGGAGGAACACTTTGGTGCTACCAAAGCGTCACAACGAATCGGGTGATTATAAAGGAGTACTACAGGTGTTTCCAAAGCAGATGTTGGGTTGGCGTATTTGAGATTAGGTTTTGTCACTCCGATTGTCGGAGAGGTATCTGGGCCCTCTCGGTAATGCACATCACTGAAGCCTTGCAAGCACTACAACTAATGAGTTAGTTGTGAGATGATGTATTACGGAGCGAGTAAAGAGACTTGCGTGCGAGATTGAACTAGGTATTGGATACCGACGATCGAATCTCGGGCAAGTAACATACCGATGACAAAGGGAACAACGTATGTTGTTATGCGATCGACCGATAAAGATCTTCGTAGAATATGTAGGAACCAATATGGGCATCCAGGTCCGCTGTTGGTTATTGACCGTGAATAGTTCTAGGTCATGTCTACATTGTTCTCGAACCGTAGGGTCCGCACGCTTAAGGTTTCGATGATGTTATTATGAGTTTATGTATTTTGATGTACCGAAGAAGTTGAGTCCGGATGTGATCACGGACATGACGAGGAGTCTCGAAATGGTCGAGACATAAAGATTGATATATTGGAAGCCTATGTTTGGAGTTGGAATGGTTCGAGTGAAACAGGAATTCTCGAGTCTAGGGAGGTTACGGAACCCCGGGAGGTAAATGGGCCATAGTGGGCCTTAGTGGAAAGGAGAAGGGCCAGCCCTAGGTGGCGCGCCTCCCCTTCCCTAGTCCTACTAGGACTAGGAGAGGGGCCGCCCCCCTCTCTCTCTTTCCCCCTCAGGAATCCTAGTCCAACTAGGATTGGGGGAATCCACTCCCAGAGGAGTAGGACTCCTGGCGCGCCACCCTTGGCCGGCCAGCCCCTCCCCTTGCTCCTTTATATACGGGGCAGGGGGCACCCTAGAACACACAAGTTTGATCTACGGATCGTTCCTTAGCCGTGTCGGTGCCCCCTCCACCATATTCCACCTCGGTCATACCGTCATGAAGCTTAGGCGAAGCCCTGCGCAGTGAAACATCAAGATCGTCCACCACGCCGTCGTCCGACGAAACTCTCCCTCGACACTCGGCTGGATCGAGTACGAGGGACGTCATCGAGCTGTCGTGTGTCAAGAACTCGGGGCGCCGAGTAACGGCGCCGGGATCGGTCGGATCGCGAGGAGAACGTACAACTACTTCCTCTACGTTGTGATCGCTTCGCTTCGGGTCTATGAGGGTATGTGGACAACCTCTCCCTCTCGTTGCTATACATCACCATGATCTTGCGTGTGCGTAGGAAATTTTTGAAATTACTCGTTCCCCAACAAAGATGGCATCCGAGCCAGGTTTTTATGGTTTGATGTTTTGCACGAGTAGAACACAAGTGAGTTGTGGGCGATACAAGTCATACTACCTACCAGCATGTCATACTTTGGTTCAGCGGTATTGTGAGATGAAGCGGCCTGACCGACATTACGCCAGACGCTTACGCGAGACTGGTTTCACCGCCACGAGCACTCGTTGCTTAAAGGTGACTGGTGGGTGCTGTCTCTCTCACTTTAGTTGAACCGAGTGTGGCTCGCCGGTCCTTGAGAAGGTTAAAACGGAGTCTATTTGACGAAATATCGTTGTGGTTTTGATGCGAGGTGAGACTGGTTCTTGCTTAAGCCCGTAGCAGCCACGTAAAATTTGCAACAACAAAGTAGAGGACGTCTAACTTGTTTTTGCAGGGCATGTTGTGATGTGATATGGTCAAGGCGTGATGCTATATTTTATTGTATGAGATGATCATGTTTTGTAACCGAAGTTATCGGCAATCGGCTGGAGCCATATGGTTGTCGCTTTATTGTATGCAATGCAATCGCCTGTAATGCTTTACTTTATCACTAAGCGGTAGCGATAGTCGAGAAGCATAAGTTTGGCGAGACGACAACGATGCTACGATGAAGATCAAGGTGTCGCGCCGGTGGCGATGGTGATCATGGTGGTGCTGCAAGATGGAGATCATGAAGCACAAGATGATGATGACCATATCATATCACTTATATTGATTTGCATGTGATGTTTATCCTTTTATGCATCTTATCTTGCTTTGATTGACGGTAGCATTATAAGATGATCTCTCACTAAATTATCAAGAAGTGTTCTCCCGAGTATGCACCGTTGCCAAAGTTCGTCGTGCCCGGACACCACGTGATGATCGGGTGTGATAAGCTCTCGTCCATCTACAACGGGTGCAAGCCAGTTTTGCACACGCAGAATACTTAGGTTATACTTGGCGAGCCTAGCATATGCAGATATGGCCTCGAACACGGAGACCGAAAGGTCGGCGTGAATCATATAGTAGATATGATCAACATAAGATGTTCACCATTGAAAACTACTCCATCTCACGTGATGATCGGTTATGGTTTAGTTGATTTGGATCACGTGATCACTTAGATGACTAGAGAGATGTCTGTCTAAGTGGGAGTTCTTAAGTAATATGATTAATTGAACTTAAATTTATCATGAACTTAGTCTGGTAGTATTTTGCAAATTATGTTGTAAGATCAATAGCTTGCGTTGTTGCTTTCATATGTTTATTTTGATATGTTCCTAGAAAATTGTGTTGAAAAATGTTAGTAGCAATGATGCGGATTTGATCCGTGATCGAGGTTTATCCTCATTGCTGCACAAAAGAATTATGTCCTTAATGCACGCTAGGTGACAGACCTATTGCAGGGAGCGGATCTGAGGCGTTATGAGCGTTTGGCTAGCTCAATATGATGACTACTTGATAGTTTTGTGCACCATGCTTTATGGCTTAGAATCGGGACTTCAAAGATGTTTTGAACATCATGGACCATATAAGATGTTCGAGGAATTGAAGTTAATATTTCAAGCAAATACCGAGTTGAGAGATATGAAGTCTCCAACAAGTTCTATAGCTAAAAGATGGAGGAGAATCGCTCAACTAGTGAGCATGTGCTCAGATTATGCAGGTACTTCGATCGCTTGAATCAAGTGGGAGTTAATCTTCCAGATAAGATAGTGATTGACAGAATTCTCTAGTCACCATCACCAAGTTAGTAGAACTTCGTGATGAACTATAGTATGCAAGGGATGACGAAAATGATTCCCGAGCTCTTCGTGATGTTGAAATCGGCGAAGGTAGAAATCAAGAAAGAGCATCAAGTGTTGATGGTTGACAAGATCACTAGTTTCAAGAAAAGGGCAAAGGAAAGAAAGGGAACTTCAAGTAGATTGACAAGCAAGTTGTCACTCCCACGAAGAAGCCCAAAGCTGAACCAAAGCACTGAAACTGAGTGCTTACACTGCAAAGGAAATGGTCACTGGAAGCGGAACTGCCCTAAATATTTGGTGGATAAGAAGGATGGCAAAGTGAAAAAGGGTATATTTGATATACAGGTGTTTGATGTGTGCTTTACTAGTGTTTATAGCAACCCTCGGTATTTGGTACTGGTTCGGTTGCTAAGAGTAGTAACTTCAAAGCGGAGTTGCGAATAAAAGAAACTAGTTAAGGGTGAAGTGATGATGTGTGTTGAAAATAGTTTCAAGATTGATATGATCATCATCGCACACTCCCTATACTTTCGGGATTAGTGTTGAACCTAAATAAATGTTATTTGGTGTTTGTGTTGAGCATGAATATGATTTGATCGTGTTTATTGCAAAACAGTTATTCATTTAAGTAAGAGAATAAACTGTTGTTACATTTACATGAATAAAACCTTATATGGTTACACGCCCAATGAAAATGGTTCATTGGATCTCGATCGTAGTGATACACATATTCATAATATTGAAACCAAAAGATGCAAAGTTAATAATGATAGTGCAACTTATTTGTGTACTTGCCGTTTAGGTCATATTGGTGTAAAGCGCATGAAGAAACTCCATGGTGATGGGATTTTGGAATCACTTGATTATGAATCACTTGATGCTTGCGAACCGTGCCTTTTGGGCAAGATGACTAAAACTCCGTTCTCCGGAACAATGGAACAAGCTACTGACTTATTGGAAATAATACATACCGATGTATGCGATCCAATGAGTGTTGATGCTCGTGGCAAGTATCGTTATTTTCTGACCTTCACAAGGTGATTTGAGCAGATATAGGCATATCTACTTGATGAAACATAAGTCTGAAATAGTTGAAAGGTTCAAAGAATTTCAGAGTGAAGTGGAAAAATCATCGTAACAAGAAAATAAAGTTTCTGTGATCTGATCATGGAGCGAATATTTGAGTTCTGAGTTTGGTCTTCAATTAAAACAATGTGGAATAGTTTCACAGCTCACGCCACCGAACACCACAATGTTATGGTGTGTCCAAACATAAATAATCGCACTTTATTGGATATAGTGCAATCTATGATGTTTCTTACCGATTTACCAATATCGTTTTGGGATCATGCATTAGAGACAGCTGCATTCACGTTAAAAGGGCACCATCTAAATCCGTTGAGGCGACACTATATGAACTGTGGTTTAGCAAGAAACCAAAGTTGTCGTTTCTTAATGTTTGGGGCTTTGATGCTTATGTGAAAAGTTTCATCTGATAAGCTCGAACCCAAATCGAGAATCGTCTTCATAGAATACCCAAAGGAAATTGTTGGGTACACCTTCTATCACAGATCCAAAGGCAAGATATTCGTTGCTTAAGATGGATCCTTTCTAGAGAAGGAGTTTCTCTCGAAAGAAGTGAGTGGGAGGAAAGTAGAACTTGATGAGGTAATTGTACCTTCTCCCTTATTGGAAAGTAGTTCATCACAGAAATCTGTTCTGTGACTACTACACCAATTAGTGAGGAAGCTAATGATGATGATCATGTAACTTGAGATCAAGTTACTACCGAATCTCGTAGGTAAACCAGAGTGAGATCCGCACGAGTGGTGCGGTAATCCTGTTCGGAAGTCATGTAACTAGACCATGGCGAACCTACGAACTATGAGGAAGCGATGATGAGCCCAGATTCGCGAAATGGCTTGAGGCCATGAAATCTGAGATGAGATCCATGTATGAGAACAAAGTGTGAACTTTGGTGGAGTTGCCGATGATCGGCAAGCCATAGAAAATAAATGGATCTTCAAGAGGAAGACGGACGATGATAGTAGTGTTACTATCTACAAAGCTAGACTTGTCGAAAAAGGTTTTGACAAAGTTCAAGATGTTGAATACAATGAGATTTTCTCACTCGTATCAATGCTTAAAAGTCTGTCCGAATCATGTTAGCAATTGCCGCATTTTGAAATCGGCAAATGGATAAACAAAACTGTATTCCTTAATGGAGTTATCAAAGAAGAGTTGTATGTGATGCAACCATGAGGTTTTGTCGATCCTAAAGGTGTTAACAAAATGTGCATCTATGGACTGGTGCAAACATCTCGGAGTTGGAATATACGCTTTGATAAGTTGATCAAAGCATATAGTTTTATACAGACTTACGGTGAAACCTGTATTTACAAGAAAGTGAGTGGGAGCACTACAGCATTTCTGATAAGTATATGTGAATGACATATTGTAGATCGGAAATAATGTAGAATTATTCGCAAAGCATAAAGGAGTGTTTGAAAGGAGTTTTTCAAAGAAAGACCTCGGTGAAGCTGCTTACATATTGAGCATCAAGATCTATAGAGATAGATCAAGATGCTTGATAAAGTTTTTCAATGAGTACATACCTTGACAAGATTTTGAAGTAGTTCAAAATGGAGCAGTCAAAGAAAGAGTTCTTGCTGTGTTACAAGGTGTGAAATTGAGTAAGACTCAAAACCCGACCACGGCAGAAGATAGAAAGAGAATAAAAGTCATTCCCTATGCCTTGGCCATAGGTTCTATAAAGTATGCCATCTGTGTACCAGATCTATTGTATACCCTGCCTTTGAGTTTGGCAAGGAGTACAATAGTGATCTAGGAGTAGATCATCGGACAGCGGTCAAAATTATCCTTAGTAGAATAAGGATATGTTTCTCGATTATGGAAGTGAAAAAAGGTTAGTGCGTAAAGGGTTACGTCGATGCAAGTTTTGACACCGATCTAGATGACTCTAAGTCTCGATCTAGATACATATTGAAAGTGGGAGCAATTAGCTAGAGTAGCCGTGCGAGCATTGTAGACATAGAAAAATTGCAAAATACATAACGGATCTGAATGTGAAAGACCCGTTGACTAAAACTCTCTCACAAGCAAAACATGATCACACCTTAGTACTCTTTGGGTGTTAATCACATAGCGATGTGAACTAGATTACTGAATCTAGTAAACCCTTTGGGTGTTGGTTACATGGCGATATGAACTATGGGTGTTAATCACATGATGATGTGAACTATCGATGTTAATCACATGGTGATGTGATCTAGATTATTGACTCTAGTGCAAGTGGGAGACTGAAGGAAATATGCCCTAGAGGCAATAATAAAGTTATTATTTATTTCCTTATTTCATGATAAATATTTATCATTCATGCTAGAATTGTATTAACCGGAAACATGATACATGTGTGAATGCATAGACAAACAATATGTCACTAGTATGCCTCTACTAGACTAGCTTGTTAATCAAAGATGGTTATGTTTCCTGACCATGAACAAGGAGTTGTTATTTGATTAACAAGGTCACATCATTAGTAGAATGATCTGATTGACATGACCCATTCCATTAGCTTAGCACACGATCGTTTAGTATGTTGCTACTGCTTTTATCCATGACTTATACATGTTCCTGTAACTATGAGATTATGCAACTCCCGTTTACGGAGGAACACTTTGGGTGCTACCAAAGCGTCTAGCGAATCGGGTGATTATAAAGGAGTACTACAGGTGTTTCCAAAGGCAGATGTTGGGTTGGCGTATTTGAGATTAGGTTTTGTCACTCCGATTGTCGGAGAGGTATCTCTGGCCCTCTCGGTAATGCACATCACTGAAGCCTTGCAAGCACTACAACTAATGAGTTAGTTGTGAGATGATGTATTACGGAACGAGTAAAGAGACTTGCCGTAGCGAGATTGAACTAGGTATTGGATACCGACGATCGAATCTCGGGCAAGTAACATACCGATGACAAAGGGAACAACGTATGTTGTTATGCGGTCGACCGATAAAGATCTTCGTAGAATATGTAGGAACCAATATGGGCATCCAGGTCCGCTGTTGGTTATTGACCGTGAATAGTTCTAGGTCATGTCTACATTGTTCTCGAACCGTAGGGTCCCTGCACGCAAGGTTTCGATGGCGGTTATTATGAGTTTATGTATTTTGATGTACCGAAGAAGTTGAGTCCCGGATGTGATCACGGACATGACGAGGAGTCTCGAAATGGTCGAGACATAAAGATTGATATATTGGAAGCCTATGTTTGGAGTTGGAATGGTTCAAGTAAAACAGAATTTACCGAGTCTTAGGGAGGTTACGGAACCCCCGGAGGTAAATGGGCCATAGTGGGCCTTAGTGGAAAGGAGAAGGGCCAGCCCTAGGTGGCGCGCCTCCCCTTCCCTAGTCCTACTAGGACTAGGAGAGGGGCCGCCCCCCTCTCTCTCTTCCCCCTCCGGGAATCCTAGTCCAACTAGGATTGGGGAGAATCCTACTCCGGAGGGAGTAGGACTCCTGGCAGCGCCACCCTTGGCCGGCCAGCCCCTCCCCTTGCTCCTTTATATACGGGGCAGGGGGCACCCTAGAACACACAAGTTTGATCTACGGATCGTTCCTTAGCCGTGT
>CM038147.1:414532191-414780126 GCA_021437245.1 Aegilops speltoides | reverse complement strand
GAATACCCAAAGGAAACTATTGGGTACACCTTCTATCACAGATCCGAAGGCAAGATATTCGTTGCTAAAAATGGATCCTTTCTAGATAAGGAGTTTCTCTCGAAAGAAGTGTGTGGGAGGAAAGTAGAACTTGATGAGGTAACTGTACCTTCTCCCGAATTGGAAAATAGTTCATCACTGAAATCAGTTCCAGTGATTCCTACACCAATTAGTGAGGAAGCTAATGATGATGATCATGAAACTTCAGATCAAGTTACTACAGAACCTCGTGGGTCTTCAGAGTAATGCCCGCACTTGAGTGGTACGGTAATTGTCGGTGTCAAACCGCGGATCTCGGTAGGGGGTCCCGAATCAGCGCCTAGGCGGATGGTAACAGGAGACAAGGGACACGATGTTTTACCCAGGTTCGGGCCCTCTTGATGGAGGTAAAACCCTACGTCCGCTTCGATTAATATTGATGATGTGTATTACAAGAGTGGATCTACCACGAGATCAAGGAGGCTAAACCCTAGAAGCTAGCCTATGGTATGATTGTTGTAATGGATGTTATGTCCTCACGGACTAAAGCCCTCCGGTTTATATAGACACCGGAGAGGGCTAGGGTTACATAGAGTCGGTTACAATGGTAGGAGATCTACATATCCGTGTTGCCAAGCTTGCCTTCCACGCCAAGGAAAGTCCCATCCGGACATGGGACGGAGTCTTCAATCTTGTATCTTCGTAGTCTTGGAGTCCGTGGACGATGATAGTCCGGCTGTCCGGACACCCCTTGTCCAGACTCCTCAAGAGTTTCCAGACCAGGCATCAATGACGATAAGTCCAGTAGCAGATATAGTCTTCGCATTGCAAGGTGGGTTCTCCTTTAAGTTCCATGTACCTGCCAAACAGTGTCCGGCTTCCTTATCAATGTTGCCCTTCTTGGCTTCCACGCCCAATAATGGCCTTCTTCCACGCGTCGCATGAATGCGAAAAGCCAGGATATCTTTTATGTTTTACCCCTAGTCAGGCAAATAACTCTGCCTATAAGAGAGGCAAGAATCCAGACCCAAATCACACCATCTTCCTTCCGCGAGTACTCATCGGAGCGCTAACTCGACCAAGAATCCATTCCATCATGGACCGTCGTAGCGGCTCCTCTTCTCGCTGTTCAGCCCTCCGCCCAAGATTGAGGAGATGCTCTGCTCGACAACGAGGTGAAGCTCCAAGCGGAGGGATATCTCCCTTCGGCCTTCATGGTTCCGGTTCGAGCCGGGATGGCCACCTACAAAGGTGGGAAGCAAGCGGAGGCTACCCCAAGTCCCAACAAAGGGGAGCGGGTATGCTTTGTCCCCTATCTGATAAGGGGGCTCGGATTTCCTATACATCCGTTCCTCCGCGGGCTCTCGAATTCTACTTGACTCCAGCTCCATCACCTCACGCCCGCCTCTATCCTGCATATTGCGGGTTACGTAGCTACTTGCGAGCTATTTCTGGGCGTCGAGCCCCATTTCGCGCTATGGAAGAGGTTGTTCTGCCTTGTGCCCCGCTCTCACGAGGGGTCCATATATCAAGGGCGGCGCCAATTTGGCGATTGCGGGGACGGATATCCATCCGGAACCCCTAAGAAGGCGTCCGAAGACTGGCCTTCAAAATGGTTTTACATAGAAGACGCTCCGCTGCCGGACCCTGTTCGGATCGGCCTCCCGGAGTTCAGTGATGCTCCTCTGAAGAAATGCCTTAGTTGGCGCCCGCGGAGCCCCCAAGTGGAGGAAGACAAGAGCGTCCATTATCTGATGGGCCGGATAAGGTTACTGGCCCATTCCGGGTTGACCATGATCAGAGTCATGGCAACATGCATTATGCGCGGGGTGCAGCCACTACAATACAGGGGCCACCCCATGTGGGATTTCAACGGGGAGGACGATGCCACCCGTCATGGCCGCCAAGGGCCGGGTTCGGCCGAGGACCTGGCGAAGATCCTGTCCGGCCTGTATAAGGGAGAGAAGGAGGACTTCCTCCAGACGAACCCGTTGAATGGGTTCTCCATGAATAACCCTCGGCGTTGGGTAAGCGGACACTTTACGTGCCCAACCCACGCTTTCAAAGTTTAGGTTTCTTATATTGTGTTTTTCGACGTAGGAGCTGCGTCGGGTTGTGGAGGACATGCGAAGCCCAGCTCCGCAACCTGAGGATCCAGAGAGATCCCGGGATCCGGCCTCCGAAGAGGATCCGGACATAAAGGTGGAGCTAATCGACGGGGTGTTCCACCAGCTCAGCATGGATAATGCTTTAGTCGCCATTACGGCTGACTACCCCAGACTATATCCGGCTTCCCAAGTGATTGTGACCGAAGTCCTGACACCATTATTTCTTCCTCGCTCATTTCTGACCATCGCATATGATGGTGTTTTGCAGTAAGCGCCTTCAGGGCAGGAAGCCGAGCCCGCGGCGGCTGACCAACAAAGGCCAGTCCGGACCAGTAGGCGGAAGAGGAGAGCGGCGCGGACTGAAACGTCGCCGCAAAGGTATAGCTCACAGTTCATTATTTGGAGCAACGTTCCTAGGAAGCGTTTGAGTGCTCATGACTTTTGTAGGAGAGCGGGCGTGGAGGTTGCCAATCCAACCTCTACCAGTCAGGCTCCAGCACCTGGTCTGGAGGGGGAGACGAGCGCAAGGCGCGAGCCGGACACTCCTCCAACGGAGGATGCCGATGCATCGTCCGCCACCAAGTCTGAGGTGGAGAGCGCCATGAACCATAGGTGCCGCCGGACAGTATTTCGTGACGCGTGCTTCTCCCCTGAGGCGTTGAATGCCTTTAACGTGGGGGACGCGCACCTCCGTGTTGCTCAAGATGGTTTTACCAGAGCCACGGAGCAGTATGTAAAAGACATACGGGTAAGAGAATTTAATAGTTATATATGCCAGTAGCCCCCGAGACTTAAAGTAGTTATAGTAACTGATTTAAGGATCATTTGAAACGCAGGATCTTACCGAGAAGAATACCCAACTGTCTCAGGAGCTGCAAGAGTGCAAGGCCCAACTTGAGGCCGCACTTGCTGCCGCAGGAGGAAACACAGAGACCCCTCCTGGTAACACATTATTTTAATAATATAAGCACTGTGCGGCGTGCGCGCAAGTCTAATAATGACATTGCAGGTGCTGCCGGACAAGATCCGGACAGTCAAGAACTACTGCGCCAGCTGAAGGCCGGTGAGAGGGTGCTGAATAGAGTGCAGTAAGAAAGGAACAAGCTCCAAGATGCCCACGCCCAGCTTGGAGAAGAGCTGAAAGGCGTTCGGGCCGAGCTGTCCGGCTCCGTTAAGGAGAATCGGCGACTTCGTCGCGGCATTTATAGTAAGTGCTTGAGCGAACTCCTTTGAAAAGAAGAGTTCGGCGAGGAAGTCAATTGACAGGATATGTCTTTTAGGTATACTCACAGGTCGTCCTGCAGAGGAGATGCCCGTATCGACGGGTGATCAACTTCCCGAGCTGTTGCAGCTGCTCGAACGAGTTCGGCAGGCAATGAGCGACGTCGTCCAGGCTTTATGGCCAACCCTCTCCCTACCCGAAGGCCTTGGGGAGCTTACGGAGAAGCTTCAGGGAGTGCGGCAGCGCTTCCGTTTATGGAAGATTTCGGCCTGCTTCCAAGGTGCCAGGGAGGCCTGGGCCATGGTGAAGACGCGTTACAAGAAGGCGGATCCCAACAATATGGCCGAGGTCGGACCTATGGGGCCTGACGGGAAGGAGATCCCTGTGAGTTTAGTATACGGCCAAGTAGAGTTGGCCGCTAAATTTTCCCAACGGGACTATAAATTGGACAGCCTGTTAGACGGGATTGAGGAGGAATACAATCAGTCAATGTGACAATGTATTTTAAAATGACATGTAAAATGCCTTCTAGCCGGATTGTAGATCGTTTGTCTTTGCCGACCTTTTCGCTTCAGCCTCGGGACCCTAGAGTCCGGAGTGTGTCCGAATACCTTCTCGGTTAAAAAACAACCGGGGCATGCATGGAGACCAGGCGTAGGGGTCATTAGTGCTTTATCAGACAAGTGCCCAACTAGTTATGTTATATTACATGGTTAGTAAGAAACATCTTCCAGGGAGAATAGGTCCGTTAAGGGTTCCTTTCCCTGGGAGGCATGCCCTAAAGTGCATGTCCGGACTGCGAAAAGAGCATAAAAACATCTGGGGGCAGATAAATAAGTGGGTAAAAAATCATCTTTCAAGTCTTCGACCGAATATTCCCTTAAGAACGCTAGCTTTCGGCTTCACCCGACCTGAGGTACACATTCGGTGACCGCAAGTAAACAATCGCAGAAGTGCTCCTTTACCTCCTAGCCGAACAATCGGGAACATAGGGGTAAGCACAGGAGCCAAGCAACCCAGCTTGGCCAAAACTTAAGTCATATCGATGCATATAATGGTGAATAAAAGGTACATGTGGAAGCTTGACACATGTGCTAGGCGTGAAGCCCTTACAATTAAGCTTCTGGTAAAGAAGCCCCCAGGTATAATGAGTGTGTATGGCACATCAAGTGTATGCGAACAATGCGCAAGTAGGCCCTTAAGGGCTTTTTAGTAAAAGGGTTAAGAGAAGAAAGAGAAACAAAAGGCAGCTGAAGTGTAAAAATTTGAACGGGGGAAGGGGACAAACTCTTAGTCCGGCGCTAGGCTTAGAATCTTCGGAGGCAGGCTACGTTCCATGGGTTCGGCTCGAGTCGGTTGTCCGACGCATTTTGTAGACGGTACGCTCCGCCGGTCAGGACATGATCGATAATGAAGGGGCCCTCCCATTTGGGTTTGAGCTTGTCCTTTTTCTTGTCCGGCAGGCGTAGAACTAGTTCGCCAACATTGTAGGTCTTGGCCCGTACTTCTCTGCTTTGATATCTTCGAGCCTGCTGCTGATAGAATGCGGAACGAGCCTTGGCGACGTCGCGTTCTTCCTCCAATGCGTCCAAGCTGTCCTGCCGATCCAGCTCGGCTTCTCTTTCTTCGTACATGCGCACTCGAGGTGAGTCATGAATGATGTCGCAGGGCAGAACTGCCTCTGCGCCATATACCATAAAAAATGGTGTGAATCCGGTAGTACGGTTGGGCGTTGTCCACAGCCCCCAGAGTACGGAGTCGAGCTCCTCTACCCAGTGCGTGTCAGATTTCGTAAGTGACCGCACTAGTCTGGGTTTGATGTCGCTCATTATTAGACCATTTGCTTGCTCCACTTGACCGTTGGTTTGAGGGTGATAGACTGAAGCGTAATCGAGCTTAATGCCCATGTTTTTGCACCATGATTTAACCTCGTCGACCGTGAAATTCGTGCCGTTATCGGTGATTATGTTGTGGGGGACACCAAAATGGTGTACTACCCCGGAGATAAAGTCTATCACAGGTACGGACTCTGCCGTTTTGACTAGCTTGGCCTCTATCCATTTGGTGAATTTGTCCACCATGACCAATAAGTACCTTTTCTTGTGGGTTCCTCCCTTAAGGGGTCCAACCATGTCAAGCCCCCAGACCGCGAATGGCCAGGTAATGGGTATAGTTTTGAGGGCGGTGGGTGGCATATGGCTCTGATTAGCAAAGAGTTGACAACCGACGCATCTTTGGACTAAGTCCTGAGCATCTGCCCAGGCCGTCGGCCAATAAAATCTGTCACGGAATGCCTTTCCTACAAGGGCCCGAGCTGCGGCGTGGTGTCTGCCTAGTCCGGCATGAATTTCAGCCAGAAGGTTTCGCCCTTCCTCTTCGGAGATGCACCTTTGAAGGACTCCGGTTGTGCTTTTCTTATAAAATTCTCCCTCATGGACCTTGTAGGCTTTAGATCGCCGGACAATACAGCGGGCCTCATTTTGGTCTTCGGGAAGTTCCTGCCTAAGCAAGTAGGCTAGGAATGGTTACATCCGCAGGCGATTATCGCCATTATGTCGTGGGCTGAAGGTGTTATGTCTTCGGCTGAATCGCCGGTTGGTGCGACGTTTTCCGGTTTGTTATTTCCGGACTCCTCTTCCCATAGTACGGATGGTTTGATGAGCCGTTCCAGGAAGATGTTTGGAGGGACAGCGTCATGTTTTGCGCCGATGCGTGCCAGTACGTCGGCTGCTTGGTTATTATCCCGGGCTACGTGATGGAATTCAAGTCCTTCAAACCGAAATGACATTTTAGGACAGCGTTGCGATATGCTGCCATTTTCGGATCCTTGGCGTCAAAGTCTCCATTTATTTGGGATATTGCAAGGTTTGAATCCCCGCGCACCTCTAGGCGTTGAATGCCCATGGAGATTGCCATTCGGAGGCCATGTAAAAGGGCCTCGTATTCGGCTGCATTGTTGGAGTCCGTGTACATTATCTGAAGTACGTATTGGACTGTGTCTCTGGTTGGGGACGTCAATATGACGCCAGCCCCCAATCCGGCCAACATTTTAGAGCCGTCGAAGTGCATAACCCAATTGGAGTATGCGCCATACTCTTTAGGGAGCTCGGCTTCGGTCCATTCAGCGACAAAGTCAGCCAAAACTTGTGACTTTATAGCTCGCCGAGGTTTGTAAGTTATATCGAATGGTAAGAGCTCAATGGCCCATTTTGCAATCCTGCCCGTCGCGTCATGATTGTTTATAATGTCGTTGAGTGGTACTTGAGGCCATCATATCGAACACTCTTGAAAGTAGTGTCGGACTTCGGATTCCATGAACACCGCGTCGCTATCTTTTGATAGTGCGGGTAACGGACTTGCGGGGGTTAACACGATGGATCGTAGTACAATCGGTTTTGAAGAGGGAATTTATGCCTTTCTGTCTCTCGTTCGACGACGAGTACCGTGCTTACGACTTGATGTGTTGCCGCGATGTATAACAACGTTGGTTCGCCCAGGTTGGGCGCAGCCAGGACCGGATTTGTTGCCAATATGGCTTTTATTTCTTCGAGTCCGGCAGTGGCAGCATCCGTCCACTCGAAGTGTTCGGTGCGCCTAAGGAGGCGATAGAGGGGCAATGCCTTTTCTCCTAGACGGGAGATAAAGCGGCTTAGAGCTGCCACGCATCCAGTCAATTTTTGTATTTGCTTGAGGTCTTTTGGGATATCTAGCTGTGACAGAGCTTGGATCTTGGATGGGTTTGCTTCAATTCCTCTACCGGATACAATGAAGCCCAGTAGCTTTCCGGCTGGTACGCCGAAAACGCATTTTTCCGGATTCAGCTTGATGTCATATGCTCTGAGGTTGTCGAATGTGAGCCTCAAGTCGTCTAATAGAGTTTCGACGTGTTTGGTTTTGACGACTACGTCGTCCACGTATGCCTCTACTGTTTTGCCGATCTGGGTGGCTAGACATGTTTGAATCATGCGCTGATACGTTGCGCCAGCGTTTTTAAGTCCGAAGGGCATCGTGTTGAAGCAGAATGGTCCACTTTGGAGTGATGAATGCCGTTGCGGCTTGATCCGCTTCCGCCATCTTGATTTGATGGTAGCCGGAGTATGCGTCAAGGAAGCACAATGAATCGTGCCTGCAAAGAGCATCGATTATCCGGTCGATGCGGGGAGGGGAAGGATCCTTTGGGAAGGACTTGTTGAGGTCTTTAAAATCGGCGCATAGGCGCCGTGATTTGTCCTTCTTTGGTACCATTACCAGGTTTGCTAGCCAATCCGGATGTTTGATATCTCGATGAATCCGGCTTCCAATAGTTTGGCTAGCTCTTCTCCCATTGCCTGTCTTTTGGGTTCGGAAAATCGTCGAAGAGCCTGTTTGGCTGGCTTGAATCCTTTTAGGATGTTTAGGCTGTGTTCTGCCAATCTGCGTGGGATTCTGGGCATATCCGAGGGGTGCCAGGCAAAAATGTCCCAATTTTTTCGAAGGAATTCTCGCAGTGCGGCGTCTACATTAGGGTTCAATTGTGCCCCGATGGAGGCCATCTTTGTTGGGTCCGTTGGGTGGACCTGGAATTTTACTATTTCGTCCGCTGGTTTAAAGGAGGTGGACTTGGATCTCTAATCGAGTATCACGTTGTCCCTATTCATAGTAGAGCGCAGCGCGGTGAGTTCTTCTGCCGCTAGGGCTTCGGATAGTGCCTCCAGGGCTAATGCGGCTGTCTTGTTTTCGGCGCGGAGTGCTATGTCCGGATCACTAACAAGAGTGATTATTCCGCCGGGCCCAGGCATTTTGAGCTTCATGTACCCGTAATGGGGTACGGCTTGAAAGATTGTGAATGCCTCTCGTCCTAATATAGCGTGATATCCGCTGTTGAACGGGGCCACTTGGAACGTGACTTCTTCGGATCCGTAATTGTCCGGCGAGCCGAACACCACATCGAGTGTGATTTTTCCGGTGCAGCGCGCTTCCCGGTTAGGGATTATTCCTCCGAAGGTTGTGCTGCTTCGCTCAATGCGGCTCTAGTCTATTTCCATTTTTTGAAGAGTTTCCTCGTAGATGAGATTTAGTCCGCTGCCGCCATCCATGAGAACCTTTGTAAGTCGAAAGCTGTCCACTATTGGACTAAGTACCAGTGCGGCTGGTGCTCGGGCTGTTCGGAATTTAGGTTCGTTGCTGGCGTTGAAGGTGATGGCTGTGTTGCTCCATGGATTTGTTGTTGCTACTTGGTAGACTTCGGTGAGGCTAAGGATTGTTCGTTTTCGCATATTATTTGATGCGAAAGTCTCGAAGACTGTTGATACCGTACCGGTATTGTTGGAGTGCTTTTCTGGGGCTAGAAGCTCCTCACCACTTTTGGCCACCTGTCGTAATATCCAACATGCTCGAAGGCTATGTGTTGGGATGGCGCCTTCTGTACTGTGAATTTTACAGGGTCCGCTAAGCCATCCCTCCAGTACGGTTCCGTGCCCTCCATGGGGTTTTTGCTTTTTGGTTTTTGTGTCTGGTGCCTAAGTGTAATGCACCCTTTTGTTGCGGACTAGGGTTGTATTTGCGGCCGGATTGTCCCAAAACTTATTTTCGGTTTTCCGGAAACTCTCCATTGCACAGTACTTTCGTACTATGGACGCCAGGTCGGCGAAGCGTGTAATTTCACGACGGCTGACGGCGTTCAAGATTCCCTCGTCCGTGCAATTATTGCAAAAAATTGAGATTGTGTTTTCCTCTCGGCAGTCCTTTATCCTATCCATAACCAGGAGGAATCTGGCCCAGTGGTGGTGTACTGTTTCAACGGGCTCTTGCCGGATTAGAGATAGATCGCATATGTCTGGGCGGGTGGGTGGAATTAAGTCCGGAACCCTACCCGTCTCAAGGCTCGAAGGCCGGGAAGTTTCCAAATTTGGAAGCTTGGATTGCTGGATGTTGTCCAACGAGTCCGGAATGATGCCTGATTTTAAGTTCAGTGCTCAATCGAAGTCCGTCCCTCCGCGGGAATCCGGCATGGAGGGTTCGGGAGCCCGGACATGACTAGTTTTCAATACAGGAGAAGAGTCGCCGCATTGTTCCTCTACCACTGCAACGTGGTGGGTGACCCGGGGAGAGTTAATCTCTCTCAGATCAGTTCTAAGCCCAATCTGATTGTAGTCAGTAGCGACTCCCAGGGCGGCGATGTGATCCAAGAGCTTGTTGACAGACGAGAGCTCTATTGGATCCAGCCGCTCGGCAATTTCCGAGCTGACGTGAAGATTGCTTTTGATGACTTGAGAAGTCATTGTCGAAGCGGTGGCCGGACAGGCGGTCATAAGAAAACCACCTAGCCGTATGGTTTGGCTGGCAGCCAAGGCTCCTTTGGCGAAAATACCGTCCTTGAAGAAGGGAGGAGGCATCCTTCCTATCGGTGACGGCACAGAGGAACTCTCAATGAAAGCACCAATGTCGGTGTCAAAACCGGCGGATCTCGGTAGGGGTCCCCAAACTGTCGGCCTAGGCGGATGGTAAGAGGAGACGAGGGACACGATGTTTTACCCAGTTGGGGCCCTCTTGATGGAGGTAAAACCCTACGTCTTCGCTCGATTAATATTGATGATGTGTATTACAAGAGTGGATCTACCACGAGATCAAGGAGGCTAAACCCTAGAAGCTAGCCTATGGTATGATTGTTGTAATGGATGTTATGTCCTACGGACTAAAGCCCTCCGGTTTATATAGACACCGGAGAGGGCTAGGGTTACACAGAGTCGGTTACAATGGTAGGAGATCTACATATCCGTATTGCCAAGCTTGCCTTTCACGCCAAGGAAAGTCCCATCCGGACACGGGACGGAGTCTTCGATCTTGTATCTTCGTAGTCTTGGAGTCCGGCGGACAATGATAGTCCGGCTGTCCGGACAGCCCCTAGTCCAGGACTCCCTCAGTAATCCTGTTCTGAAAGTCATGTTACTAGACCATGATAAACCTACAAACTATGAGGAAGCGATGATGAGCCCAGATTCCGCGAAATGGCTTGAGGCCTCGAAATCTGAGATGGGATCCATGTATGAGAACAAAGTGTGGACTTTGGTGGAGTTGCCCGATGATCGGCAAGCCATATTGTATAAATGGATCTTCAAGAGGAAAACAGATGCTGATAGTAGTGTTACTATCTACAAAGCTCGACTTGTCGCAAAAAGGTTTTCGACAAGTTCAAGGTGTTGACTACAATGAGATTTTCTCAACTGTAGCGATGCTTAAGTGATGTAGGGTGGAACCCTATAGCGTCGATCTTTCACGTTTGGAGTGGATCCTACGGGGAATCACGAAGAACACGCGGAAGCACAAAGGGAAACACGGGGAAAACGAGAGAGAATCACTCAACCAACAAGGAATCGATCACACAAGTGCTAGATCACCACACACATAAGAGATCCACAAGATCCAAAGTCAACAAAGGTAAGGATACAAAGGAACCGTTCTTCTCCAAGAGGAGGCCTTGATGTTCTTCCCTAGAAGGGGTCTTGAATCCGCTTGGGGGATCTTCTCCGAAGAGGTCGTGATCTCCGAGGAGAAGTATCCAAGTGGATGAGCAAAGGCTCTCACACAAATATGAGCTAATCCAATGCTAAGTCTCAAAGTGAGGAGATGGGGTCCTATAAATAGACTTGGGGGCAAAGGGGTACATGGGCTCAGCCCAACGCGCGCACACAGGCGCTGGCCGGATGATCCGGACGAGGGTCCGGATGATCCGGGCTGGTCCGGATGGTCCGGGTGGAGGCCCGGATGAGCTGGAGGGCCGGCTGGTGGCGGCGAAGGGCCGGATGTCCGGCTGGTGGTCCGGATGTCCGGGCAGGGTCCGGATGATCCGGGACAGGGTCCGGATGATCCGGCTTCAGGTTTGAGCTTCGGGTGTCTTCGGATGAATTAGCCGGATCGTCCGGGCCGGGGTCCAGATCGTCCGGGCCGCCGTCCGGATCGTCCGGCCATCCTGGTCCTTGGTGCTTTTTCCTCTCCGTCTTCATGCATGTCTTCCGCTTCCGGTTCTCCTTGCTTCCTAGCTTCTTCATGGTTAGCTCCTTGGTACCTGAGTATGCATAGCGTTTCCGATTGAGGTAGTAACCATGTCTCATGTGAATCGAAAGGGAATTGTGAGAGGAGTGATGTCACCTCGGTTTCAAGAGCTCTTGCACGTGCTCGAGTCATAGGTCCTTGTGGTGTTGGATGTGTTGATGTAGAGTCCATGGGGATGATGGAAGGATGCTCCGCATCATATCCCCTCCCTTCTAAAGGATCCGACCTCGGATCAAGATCTTCATCATCATGGAAAGGCGAGAGGTCTTTGACGTTGACGGTGTCGCTCACATTTTACTTGTCGCTAGGTAGGTCGAGCTTGTAAGCGTTGTTGTTGTTGTAGTGTGCTAACACCTTGAAGGGTCCATCGGCTCGAGGTAGAAGTTTGGACTTGCGTTTGTTGGGGAAGCGTTCCTTGCGAAGGTGTAGCCACACGAGATCGCCTATGTTGAAGATCATGGGTTGCTTGTTGATGTTGAGCTTGGTCGCTAGTCTTTGTACTTGGCGCTCGATGGTGTGTCTTGTATCTTCATGCATCTTCTTGATGTAGCTTGCACTGGCACTTGCGTCGAGGTTGGTGCACTCTTGTAGAGGAAGAGGTAGAATGTCCAATGGGGACAATGGGTTGAAGCCGTAGACGACCTCGAAGGGGGACTTGCCAGTCGTCGAATGTCTTGCACGGTTGTAGGCGTACTCGGCGATGGGTAGACATGCCTCCCACTCCTTGATGTTCTTCTTGATCAACACGCGAAGTAGAGTGGAGAGAGTCCGATTTGTCACCTCCGTTTGGCCGTTGGTTTGAGGATGGTATGCGGATGAGAACAAGAGCTTGATTCCGAGCTTGGCGCAAAGAGTCTTCCAAAATTAACTCAAGAACTTGACGTCGCGGTCGGAGACGATTGTCTTTGGTACTCCATGGAGGCGCAAGATTTCCCTACAAAAGAGATTTGCAATATGTGAAGCATCGTCTACCTTGTTGCAAGGAATGAAATGTGCCATTTTGGAAAATCGATCCACAACAACAAACACGGAATCCTTTCCATTTTGAGTTCTAGGCAAACCAAGTACAAAATCCATGCTAATGTCTTCCCATGGTTGATAAGGAATAGGAAGAGGCATGTAAAGACCATGAGATTGAGCTTTTGACTTAGCTTTGCGGCATGTAGAGCATCAGGTGGTGAAGCGTGAGACATCTCGAAACATCTTGGGCCAAAAGTAGTTCTTGGAGAGCGTGGCGAAGGTCTTGTCGCGTCCAAAATGTCCCATGAGTCCGCCTCCATGAGCCTCTTGCAAAAGGAGCAAACGAAGAGAAGACTCGAGAATGCATAGTTTGTTAGCTCTCATAAGATAACCATCCTTGAGGTAATATTGTTCCCAAGATGTATGCGTCAAACATTTAGCATAATGAGGTGCAAAAGATGGATCATTAGCATACAAATCTTTTATGTGCTCAAAGCCAATAACATTCAACTCAAGTTGGGTGACAAGCGTGCATATGCGTGAAAGTGCATTGGCAACTACATTTTCCTTACCCTTAATGTACTTGATCACATATGGAAAAGATTCAATAAATTCACTCCATTTGGCCTGACGCTTGTTCAATTTAGTTTGACCTTTCAAGTACTTAAGTGTTTCACGATCGGTATGGATGACAAACTCATGAGGTCTAAGATAATGTTCCCAAACATGTAGGACACGCACTAAAGCATACAATTCTTTGTCATATACGGGATAGTCAAGTTGAGCACCGGAGAGTTTTTCACTAAAATAGGCAATGGCTCGTTTTTCTTGCATCAAAACTCCGCCAATTCCGGTACCACTTGCATCACAATGAACCTCAAAAGTTTTGTCAAAATTGGGCAAAGCAAGAATCGGAGCATGAGTAAGCAAAGACTTGAGCTCATCAAAAGCGTTGGATTGCAAAGATCCCCAAACAAAAAGAGCATTTTTCTTACTCAAAGCATGCAAAGGGGCGGCAATAGTGCTAAAGTTTTTCACAAAGCGGCGATAAAAACCTGTAAGACCAAGGAAACTTCACACTTGTTGCAAATTGGTGGGTTGGGGCCAAGTTTTAATTGCTTCAATTTTAGTTTCATCAACATGGACACCCTTGGAATTGATAACGAAACCCAAGAAAACCACTTTGTCAACGCCAAAAGGGCATTTTTTCAAGTTGGCATAAAGACTTTCCTTTCGAAGTGTTTGCAAAACAAGCTTAACATGATCAAGATGCTCTTTCATGGTTTTGCTAAACACAAGAATATCATCGAAGTAAACCACAACAAAGATTCCAATGTAAGGTCGAAGTACATGATGCATGAGACGCACAAAAGTTCCGGGTGCTTTCGACATACCCATAGGCATAACCAATGAGGGAGTCCTGGACTAGGGGGTGTCCGGATAGCCGGACTATCAATATCCGCCGGACTCCCAGACTACGAAGATAGAAGATTGAAGACTCCGGCTTGTGTCCGGAAGGTACTTTACTTGGCGTGGAAGGCAAGCTTGGCAATCTGGATATGTAGATCTCCTACCATTGTAACCGACTCTGTAACCCTAGCCTCTCCGGTGTCTATATAAACCGGAGGGCAGTGAATCCGTAGGACACAACATTACATCTCAACAATCATACCATAGGCTAGCTTTTAGGGTTTAGCCTCATTGATCTCGTGGTAGATCTACTCTTGTACTACCCATATCATCAATATTAATCAAGCGGGGCGAGGGTATTACCTCCATCGAGAGGGCCTGAACACAGGTAAAAACATTGTGTCCCTCGTCTCCTGTTACCATCCGCCTAGACGCATTCGGGACCCCCTACCCGAGATCCGCGGTTTTTGACACCGACATTGGTGCTTTCATTGAGAGTTCCTCTGTATCGTCACCAATAGGCTCGATGGCATCTTCAATCTTTGACGCTGTCCAGGGCGAGACTTTCCTCCCCGGACAGATCTTCATATTCGGCGGCTTCGCACTGCGGGCCAACTCTCTTGGCCATCTGGAGCAGATCGAAAGCTACGCCCCTAGCCGTCAGGTCAGATTTGGAAGCCTAAACTTCACGGCCGACGACCGCGGAGACTTGATCTTCGACGGACTCGAGCCACAGCCAAGTGCGCCGCACTGTGACGATGGGCATGATCTAGCTCTGCCGCCGTACAGTGCTTTGGCGGCTGCACTTGAATCTGCCCCGGCTACTTGCCCGGAGCCGATCGCCCATGACGAGGGTCGGTGGATAGACGCCGCCCCGGGGGCTTCAATATCTACGGCGATGGAGCCGAATACCAATCTTGTCCCCCGCGAAACCCGTGATCCCGAGGCGCCGGACTCCTTGCCGGACTCCGAGCCTCCCGCGCCCCTGCTAATTAAACCAGATTGGGCGCCGGTTATGGAATTCACCGCCGCGGACATCTTTCAACACTCGCCTTTTGGCGATATCTTGAATTCTCTGAAGCGTCTCTCGCTATCAGAGAATCTGGCGGACTATGGCGGGGCGGTTGGAGTTCGGACGACAAAGAAATTCGGAGCCCACCCACCACCCACTTTGTAGCCACTGTCAAGGGCCCAACCGACATGCTAGACTACGACTCCGATGACATCGACGCTATGGACGACGATGCCGGAGACGATCAGGACCCAGCGCCCACGGACACCGGAAGGCCGCCTCGTCATCTGACGTTTGCATGGTGGATACCCCAAAAGAAGGGGATGGCGAGAAAGCAGCGGAGGAAGATTCTTTAAAGAAGCAACCAAAGCGCCGACGGCGCCGCTCTAAATCCCGCCACAGCAAGAATGGAGAATCCGGCACGGGAGATAATAACACTCCGGAGAGTGCCGAAGACAAACCCCTCCAGCCAGAATCAGCGAAGGATGATGAAGAAGTACGCCCTCACGAAAAGGCGGCAGAAGAAAAGGTTGAGGATCACAACTATGTACCTCCCTCCGAGGACGAATCAAGCCCGATGACGCATTTAACTCGAAGAGCCCGTCGAACAAAATCTTCATAACGCAGCTCATCGCTACAGCAAGAAGCCTGAAGGAGGAAAAGTGGAAGCTCAACACAGCGGAAGACGTGCTCCGGATAAGATGGAGCAAAGTGCTCAAAACCGCAGACAAACAAGGCAACAGCCACCAATCGAAGAGCTACCCAAAGCGCAAGCTGCTCCCAGAATTTGACGAAGAGGCCGTAAAGCCCCCACCGTCCAATGGCCCTGCCAGGTCCATCTATGGACCCAAAAGGAAAGCCCCAATAAGCAAAGGAACACGTCAAGTGTCCGACGACAGCGGCACGTACAAGTACAGGGGTGCCGCACATCCACTATGCTTCACAGACGAAGTGCTGGAACATGAATTCCCAGCAGGGTTTAAACCCATAAACAAAAGAAGCCTACGATGGAACAACAGACCCTGGAGTATGGATAGAAGACTATATATTACATATACATATGGCCAGAGGAGACGATCTCCACGCCATAAAATATCTACCCCTCAAACTCAAAGGGCCAGGCCCGCCATTGGTCAAAAGCCTCTCGAAAACACTTTGTTGGAAGTTGGGAAGAGCTCGAGGAAGCGTTTAGAGCAAACTTTCAAGGGACTTATGTCCGGCCTCCGGATCTGAGCGACTTAAGTCACATAACTCAACAGCCCGAGAGTCGCCATGAAATTGCAGAACAGGTTCCTCACCAAAAGAACCAAATAGTCGATTGTCCGGACGCCAAGCCTTAGCAGCTTTCAAGCACAATGTCCGAGACGAATGGCTTGCGGACACCTCGGTCAAGAAAACCGAGGACAATGACCGCATTAACAAGCCTCATGACCCGCTTTTGCTAGAGAGGACAGCTGGTTGGCAAGAAGCAGCACCAATGACCCAAGTACATCCGAGATAAGAGATGGAAACGGAAAATCACGGCGCAGAAAAGATCAGCGCCGGAATAAAGAGAAAAGCCCAAAGAGCACGGCAGTTAACGCCGGATTTAAAAGCTCACGGCCGAATAATAAAGCTCAACCCATCAAGGATGACAGCGACGAACTGTCTAACCTACACAAAATCCTGGGTCGGATCTGTCAAATCCACAGTACCCCCGGAAGGCCTGCAAATCACACCCACAGAGATTGTTGGGTTTTCAAACAGTCCGGCCGATTAAACGCCGAACGCAAGGGGCTCGACGCGTCAAGCGAAGAAGATAAACCCCGCCAGCAGGGCACCGGAAAACAAAAGACTTTCCCACAAGGGGTCAAAGCAGTAAACTCACTTCATGTGAGGATACGGAGAAACAGTGCGGCACTTTCTAAAAAGAGCTTCGCACGATCCGGCCCCGCAAACCATAGAGATTGGATATCAAAACCAATCACTTTCGACCACCGGGATTATTCCAAAAGTGTTCGAACCGCGGGACGGACTCCCCTGATATTGAATCCGATAATAGATGGACTATAATTCACAAACGTCCTAATGGACGGAGGCAGTGACTTAAACCTGCTATATTCAAATACAATCCGTCGGATGGGGATAGACCCTACCAAAATTCGACACAGCCGCACTTCCTTTAAAGGAGTTACGCCCGGCCCTTACGCCAGGTGCACAGGCTCGATATTACTCGAAGTCGTGTTCGGATCACCGAACAATTTCCGACGAGAAAAGTTAATTTTCCATATCGTCCCATTTAAAAGTGAACATCAAGCACTATTAGGACGAAAGGCTTTTGTCCGCTTCAATGCCATACCGCACTACGCATCTCTTACACTTAAGATGCCCGGTCCACACGGCACTATTTCAGTGCGAGGGTCACTTAAAGCCCCCGGACTCGGATAGACGAATCCGGACTCAGCAGGCTAGGGGCTCCCTAGCCACATACCCTTTCACAAGGGGCTGCGCGCACAATTAATATCGGTTTCATATAAACCTACCCTTAATTATTTACGCTTATTCTTTTGCATTATTTTCGCACGAACTGTTTTTGAAATGTTCCTCTCTTTTCTACAGATGAGCGTCGTGCGTGCCCGAGATAACGGCTGCGGAGACACAGCGCAGAGCGTGCAGTAGGGACCCGTCGCAAGGATTCTTTTGATTAAGACCCTACGTAGACCTTTTTATTACTGTCTCTTGTTGCTAAATCGGCCTCGGCTTCTTCCTATAGCCGAGGCGGAGCCTGACGCTTTGGCATTGGCCGCGTCAGAAGACAACGCCCGTACCTGGACACAAGGGGCTTAGGGTATAATTCTGCCCGTTATCATAAAGTCCGAACACCTCGTGGAGTGTTCGCGTCTCAAGATTGGGCACTATATGCATCAGCTCGAATCATGTCTTTAGTCAAATGTTGGGTTTGCGGCTCCCGTGTTTTGCTGCCTTACGTTCCGTATCACCCGCTAACGCGCACCGGGAGAACTCTGCGATTGTGCCCGGTTCGCCGGGTGAGCACCTCGATGAAAGCCAAAACCGATCGTCATGATATAGCAAGAGTCCGGTCACCACTTGATCGACTACGGAATGTTTAGAATTCCCGCTTTGTGAAGGGCGCTTCGGTCGAGCACATACGCACTCTTAATCCGGAGATGTGCGGTGCCATTAGGGGCTATGTCGTAGCCCCACCCTCGAGCTCCATTGGCTAAGTGAAAGAGATAAAGCATTATAGTCCGGATTGCCTCATTCGCTCGCTACCACCTCCTTATAACAGACCGAGACGTCGGATTAAAGTGTGAAAAAGCGCTATTTTGCGAACACCCCAGCACCTTGTGCATGGGGGCTGAAGTCAAGATCTGCATCTTTCAGGTTATACACAAGTGTACTTAAAACGGCCGCAAGGAGAAGTACTATTACTTGGAAGCACAAGAATAAAAAGCATTCATACTATAATCATTCATAAACAAGTTAATGCGTTCAATTGAACGTTACATTCTTCGAGCACTGCGACTCTATTACCTGGCGCGCCAAGCATAACTTCCCCGAAATAATGTTCGGCAGGAAGCCGGTTCCCATCCGAACCCAGGGCAGCAATAGCGGTGGCATCCATCTCCGGACACTGCGCCCTTTCACGGGCTAGAGCCATCCGCGCGCCCTCGATGTAGGCCGACCGCTTAATCTCCTTGATATGCGGCACCGCCCCAAGGAACTGCTGCAGTAGGCCAAAATAGCTCGTCGCCTTGGACCTCTCTGGCCACACATGGGCCACGATGTCAGTCATAGCCAGCCCGGACAGTCTATTCAGTTCGGACCATTCGGCCAACCTGTCCGACAGCGGAAGAGGGCGATCCGGACTGTGGAATTGAGTCCAATATAGCTCTTCCACCTCGTGATCCCCCTGGCTCCGAAAGTGCTTAACAGCGTCAGCCGCACTCACAGCCAAGTCCATGTAAGGATCCTCCGAACTCCACTGCTTTTCAAATTGGGCATACTTGGCATCCATAAACCGGCGACGCATAAGAAACGGCCTGCCAGCCGTGATTTCTCCGGCTTGGCGCAGCTCCTCCTTCATAGCCCGCATTGCAGGGCGGGCATCCTTGGTCTCGGCGGTGGCCTTCTTCAGGTCTTCCCGCTCCAATAGGCGCTCCTTTTCAAGAGCCTCGTTACGGTCGGTAGCATCCTTTAATTTCTTGGCCAATCCGGCCACCTCCGCCCTGCTTAGGCAGTGCGCAGCCTTTTCGGCCTTCAACTCGTCGGCCGCCCTCGCGGCAGCATCACTCCTTCAGCTTGTTCCTTAGCTTGTGCAAGCTCGGCAAGTCTCTCCACAGCAGCAGCAGTCTGTGTATACACAGCACATAACTTATCAGAGGAGGGCTTTAACCCACTCGATAAAACAGCTATGGAGATTTTATTTACCTTGCGACTCGTCAAGTCGCTGATTGATAAGTGCTATGTCAGCATCTGCCATGTCCAGTTGCCGACTCGGTTAAACAAGCTGATCGATCCGCTGGCCCCGGACTATCCGCCACCAGATTAAACGGCGACATTTATTACCTGAGATATTTAGATTTTCGATCCTCGGCACGCTGTCGTCTTTGACAACCTACCGAGTCTCAGGGGCTACTATCTATACAGGGCGCATCTTTTATATGCTCAACTGTTAAAAAGCAAAAGTGCGCTATTTTTCGCATACCTCAAATCCCGCCAGCAAGCTCATGGCAGCATCGCGCAATCCGCTTTCGGCGGACGAAATCCTTCCAACCACCGCACGCATTAACGCGCGGTGATCTTCTGAAATGGACGCCCTCTCAAGCAAATTCTTCAGTTCTCCCGACCGGGCTCGGTGGGTGTTGAACTCTTGACCCCTCCGGACTCGGGGCGCCCTCCGTGATTTACACTTCGGCTCGCTTTGCCTCATCTGGCGGCGCGTCGGACGGAGGCGTCGCTCTCCATCATCTCCGGAAGAAGATCCCGAGGACGAACTCATCTAAGGCGGCCGCAGATCCGAACTGCGATATAAATATTTGGTTACCTCTGAAGCATAAAACGAAGGTACTTTCTTATTAAACTTCCTCTTTCATACTCACGGCTCGTTGGAGGCTGGTCCTTGGCGATGATTGCGCGTCCGGATTCTCTCCGGACGCGGACCCCCGTGAGGATTTCTTCCCACGCTTAGGGGCTTTGACCTCCGGATCTTGAGAGCGGTCCTCTTTTCCCTCTGAAGGAGGGATCCTTAGTCCTCTCCTCTTGATCGCCTCTTTGGACGAAGTATCAGCTCCTTTATCTCCCCATCGCCCCTTACGTAGGTGCGGCCTCCAACATTCGACCAAAGACGGGCTCCAAGCGGTCTCTGGGAAGGGCGGACACCTTATCAGCCTTGATCGCGCCACCCATTCCTGTAAAGAATAAAAGGGTTAGGAGATGATCTTTTGAAAGGCATACAAACAGGATGTCCGGCTCGAGCCATTTACTCGAGTATCCGGACGATCGCGGCTTAGTCCGCATCTCGGCGAATCCGGACACGCCACTTGCGGTCGAAGAACAGCTCAGTACATCTCCAGGGGTGTCGCCCCATGAAATCTTTGGAGGATCTGAGGTCCCTCGGATTGAACTCCCATAAGCGGAGAGGGCGGCGTTTGCGGGGTAGGAGATGCCTAGTCGGCATAACTCGCATCACCTTGACCAGATCAATCTCCCTTGTTTGGAGGTCCGAATCCGGCCTGCAGTGCGGGCACGCCCTGGGCGGCCCCAGTTGAGCCACAGGTTGACCCACGACATCGATTCTTTGTGGAGGTCCCGGCGGAAGGAGGGCGGCGGCTTTGCTTGTCGCCCCTTGGAGCGGTGATGTAGAACCACTCCTGCTGCCACAATCCTGTTCCTCTTGGAAGGAACCTTGAGCCACGGGGCATCGACCATCTTGCTTATGGTCGGCCCGCCACACTCCGCTCGACGCCCCCCGATCATCTTCGGCTCCACCTTGAATGTTTTCAGCCACAGGCCGAAGTGGGGGGTGACACGGAGGAAGGCTTCACAGACAATAATGAATGCGGAGATATGGAGGATGGACTCCGGAGCCAAGTCGTGGAAGTCCATCCCGTAGAAGAACGAAGCCCCTCACGAAAGGATCCGTCGGAAGCCTAATCCCGACGGAGGTGGGATCTGAAAATGACACATTCGCCGGGCTCGGGGCTGCACGGCCTGCCAGTGGGGCAGGCAACCTGTCTTGACTTCCGTGGCCAGTGCTTGGCCTCACGCAACTTCAATATGTCCTCCTCCGTGACGGAGGAGGGCACCCACCGGCCCTGGAGGTCGGAGCCGGACATTGCTGTGGATCCGAAGCGCTCGAGTTTGAAGCTCTCGGTGTTGGAATTGGGAGCAGAAGAAAGATTCGATGCGAGGTTAAGAGACAAAGACAGGCCTCGGTCCTCTTATAAAGGGGAAATAATACCAAGGGCCGTCTTCAGGACTGCTTTAGATTCCTTCGATAGAGGAGGCGGTGTCGCGCGATGGTAGCGCTGGCACCTATGGGGCCGCTGGGACGGCCCTTCGTGTGTTGACGAGGGCGGGGATCGCGGAGAGCAGATCGAGGCGGTCGCCTGGCGCGCTGGATTTTACCCAGCCGGGCGCGATGGTCGCAGAAACCCTACTGCTGCTTTGTGTTGTATTTGATCTCGGGGCCGGAGAGAAGCTACTGAGCGTCGCGAGTCGTGAAAGAGTCGAGTCTCGCGAGTGTAGCAAATGATCGGAACCTCCTCTACGTTGTGCATGGGCCTCCTTTTATAGGGCAAGGGGTCACCGACAGGTGTCAACGTATGGTAGAGGGGTAAAACGTAAAAGAGGGGGGTAGTTGGAACAGTGCGGGAACATTGCATGAACAAAGGGATTCTACCTACTTTTGACAGAGGGGACAAGAGCATTAAATGCCCGTCGCCGTCGCCCCAAAAGCTCCCGCCTTATGCGTCTCCGCTTGCCACGGGCGATGGAGCCACCACCGTGGAGTGCCACCGCACCTTGCATGCAAACATAGCCACCCGCCACGCGTCTCTCGAGAAGGCTGAAGGCGACGCGTGGGCGAGATGACTGGAGTGCGGGCACGCTGTCGCAGCTCTCCGGCAAGTACCTTGCCGGGCCTTGATCTTGCCGGCCCGGAGCTTGTCGGGCTCTATGACTTGCCGCTGCCGGGCCCTCGCCGACGCTGCACAGCCGAGGCGTGTCTTCTGTGATGTGATCTTCTAGTCTCCCCGACGAGCTCCTCTCGCCAGGACTCGCGTGGGTGAGGTAGTCTTGAGCCTCGAGCGGCCTTCCGGCAAGCTCCTCTTGCCGGGTCTTAAGCTTCGCCTTGTGCACTTTGTCCTTGAATGGCTTGGAATGGAGCGGAGATGGTCTCCGCGAGCATTTGGTGGATCTAGCTGCGGAATCGGGCGGCTGCCCGTGCCTGAGTTGGGGTACCGAGGTACCCCTACCTTAGTACACCGACAGAGCCCCGGGCTGGGCCATACACGGTGCCGAGCGCTGTTGGGCCAGGCCCAAAACAGGCACGGCACGCTTGAAGCCCATGGCGCGTCGAATCTGTTCATGTCCGCCACTTCCCACGCACGCCCGATTGCGGCGTCGTGGGAGACGGGCGGCGCATGCGTCTTTAAGGCATCCACCCGTGATCGTGGCGCGAGCGGGTCGCTTCACCCGTCGCTCTGCTCCGCCGCCACGCTGCCCTCATGCACGGGGTCGGGCGGCGAAGGTGGGAGACCGAGCCGTCCACGGGCGGAGAGGGCGAGTCGGCCCCGCCCTCGGCCTCCTCGCTTTCGATTGGTCGAAGCGGGCGGTTGAGCCCCACCGCCCCCTTTAAATAGGGCGGAAGGTGCGCAACGCCACACTCATCCACTTCTCCCTTCGCTTCGCCTTCGTTCTTCTTGCCGCCATGGAAGGAGGGAATCCCGGCTCTTCGACGGTGGCGGCGCTGGTTGCTTTAGGCAGCGCACCACTCCCCATCTCGCTCCGTGGCGGTAGAGCCGCCACGAGAGGGAGAGGGGGGGCGGCAGCGACGAGGCCGAGGGCGTGGCCGAGGCGGTCGGGGGAGAGGCGGCCGTGGCGACGTGCCTCCCCCTTCTCCCCCGGCGTCTCCTGACCACGGCGCGGTCCACACCGGAGATGACCCCTGGGAGTTCTTCATCAAGCTTCGCCGGGCGCCTCGCCGTCGCCTCCGGCTGCCGGTCCCGTTTGCAGACGCGATGGGACCGGATCCACCCGACGTGATGGAGCTACGCATGAGGGGCTGCGGGATCAGCGGCACTCGGGTGAGTGTCGTGTCCCCAGCCCCCGGCGTGATGTTCTTCGACCGAGGGTGGAAGACATTCGCCCGGATCCACAGCTTGACGGCGGGTTCACCTCCATTTCAAGTTATTGGATGGTGACCTCCTCGCCGTCAAGGTCTTCGGCGACTATGGAACCCGGTGCGCTGCTGTGTGGACAGCTCCTCCGGATAGCGAAGGCTCCTCCTCGAGCGAAAGTGACGAGGAGGAGAGCGGCGATGGCGACGAGGGGATGGCGGGCCCGACTAGGCGTCGAACACCGCTGCCTCATGGCCACCGCAACCCCATCTTCGGGTTGCGGGCTCCTGAACTCCCGGGCCGTCTTCTTGGCGGCTGGCGTGAGAGGCAGCAGAAGAGGAAGAGGGGGACGGTCGGCAAGGCCGTTAAGTCGAAGTCGAGGGCGAGGTGCCCTCGTGCGATCGTCCCACCACTCCGCCTTCAAGCTCTGCCTCCGACGCCTCCGACTCCGCCAAGCTCCCCGGCCGCTCCCGGGTGTTCTCTTGGGGTCTTCGCGCCCGTGGCTCTCCAGCGGGCTTCAGGGCTTGTCGCTGGCTCTCCGGCATGCGTTCCCCATGCCCGCCACCTTGCGCAGCTCCGGGCGGCACGGCGGCGTCACCGCCACGCCTCCTAGGCGCTCCTTCGCCTTCCCGACAAGCTCCTCTTGCGGGGTCTCCTCTCCCGGCAAGCTTATCTTGCCGGGGCTCTTGACCTACCTCCTGAACTCCCGAACAGAGAAACAGAGAGGGATCACGGCACCTTATCTTTTAAATTGTAAGCCCTCGGGCATTAGCTGCATTTAAGAACTTGTAATCCTCTCTATCATGTTTTCCATCCTCTATGGACTTGTACTAAACTGGATGCTTTTAATGAAAAGAAAGGGGAAAGCTTGCGGTATCGAAGTCTTTTACTTGACTGCGTGTCTTGTGTGTTCTTACGCTATCGGGGAGCTTGCCGGGGCGAACACGCTTAGCGACCGCGGGACAGCCCGCTGGTGGTGTCGCTTCCGGCAAGCAACCTTGTCGGGCCAGTTGCGACGCTTAACTTGCTGAGCATGCTCGAAAGCAAGATAAGGGTGCAGCGGCACACTCGAGTTTGTTGAGCGGACTCGAAAACAAACCAAGTACGCAACCGGGCCACAACTCGGTTCCTCCACGTACGGGTTTTTACAAGACACGCTCGTTCAAAGACGCAGCCCCGCATCTCCCGGTCCATAGGAGGATGCATGACGAGGGATGGAAAACTTAGCTGATACTGCAGCCCCCAGCAACTCTGGCTTGCCGGAGACGGATCTTGGCGCTCGCAGCCCCCAGCGAGGCTGGCTTGCCGAGGAAGAACCTTGGCGCCCGCAGCCCCCGGCGACCCGGACCTGCCGGACCTTAGGTGCTGGTGTGGCCTCTCGGTTCCCCCCTGCCACTGCAATCGCAGTCATATAAAAACAGCTGATGTATATATGCAACTGCCAAGTGCACATGTATGCGTATATAAATCTTGACTACGCAATACGATGCCGAGCTTTATCCTTCGTATGTTTGTACTCTACGCTCTCGGGGAGCTTGCCGGGGCGAACACGCTTGCCGCGGGACAGCCCGCTGGTGGTGTCGCTTCCGGCAAGCAACCTCGCCGGTCGATTATGACGCTTACCTTGCTGAGCAAGCTCGAAAGCAAGATAAGGGTGCAGCAGCACACTTGTGTTTGTTGAGCGGACTCAGAAACAAAACAAGCACGCAACCGGGCCACGGCTTGGCTCCTCTCGCGCACAAGTCTCCCATACCAAGGACATCTCACGGCAAAGCTTGCTACGTTATACCCTCTGCCCTGTATCTTTTGTGCGTTTTCACCCTGCGCTTCTAGGGAACTTGCCGGTGCTTAACGCGCTTGCTGAGTACGGGACATCAGCAGCCCGCTGGCTGGCGTCGCTCCCGGCAAGCAACCTTGCCGTGTCTAGTTCGCGACGCGCTTGACTTGCTGAACAGACTCGAAACGAAACGAGGGTGCGAAGCTGGTCGCGATCCACTCTTAACTCGTTGGTGTTCGAAGCAAAGTAAGGGTGCGACCGTTCACAGGCAGGCTCCTCAGCGCACAGGTTTCTGGCACAAGCGACAAACGCGAGAGGGATATAACAGATAAAAGCATGGAATAAGAAGTGCTCTGCACGAAAGCGCGAGCGACTTAGCTTTTCGTTTTCTTGTGTCTCTGCTCTTGCGGACGGAGCTCAATGGCGCGTCCTCGACGGCGCAGCACTCCGGGGAGGTGCGCTCGCCGGAACGAGCACCAGAGCTATTCTCGCCGGGCTTATAGCATTCCGAGGGGCTGTACTTGCCGGAGTGAGTACCAGAGCCGTCCTTGCCGGACTTAGAGCTCGATGGCGCGTCCTCGACGACAGTATAGCGCTCCAGGGAGATATGCTTGCCGGGTGCGGGGGAGCGAAGGCGGCGCGCGAGGTACTGTAACATGCTCGGACTCCTAATAGCGATAGGAGGAGCAGCCCTCCTCGGCACTCTCGCTTTTGCTCATGCATGGACAGCGGTCCGGAGCACCCCGCGAGCCCCTGGCACGTTCTCGCCAAGCACGCGAGTACCATCCTCCGTGGCACGGCGCTGCTGGGTTGCCGTACGCTGGGACGGACGCGGATCGACGGAGGCCGAGGCGAGGTCCTCCGCTCTGTCTCTGGATCTGGTGACGCCGCGAGTGCCCTCGCCGGCGTCCACCCTTCCATCGGCGTCTCCTCCGCCCACCGTTGGCTCCGGTGGCGGTGGAGAAGACGGAGATGGGTCTGCGACCCTCGAAGCTCTCGTCTTCGGGGCCATGGCGCAATTGTCGATGAAGCCGCTGATGAAACCGGAGAGGTTGATGAAGAGCGCAGCCGCACGAAGGCCGGATCAGGTCCGCACAACCTCGACGCCCCCTACCTGGCGCGCCAGAGATGTCGCGCGCGATGGGCGGCGCGGCACCTATGGGGCCGCCGGGGACGGCCCCTTCGTGTGTTCGGTACGAGGGCGGGGGATGCGCGGAGAGCAGATCGAGGCGGTCGCGCGCGCGGCGCGTTGGATTTTTACCCAGCTTCGGGCCGCGATGGTTGCGTAAAACCCTACTGCTGCTTTGTGTTGTATTTGATCTCGGGAGCCCGGAGAGTAGCTACTCCGAGCGTGCGAGTCGTGAAAGAGTCGAGTCTCGCGAGTGTAGCAAATGATCGGAACCTCCTCTACGTTGTGCATGGGCCTCCTTTTATAGGGCAAGGGGTCACCGACAGGTGTCAACGTATGGTAGAGGGGTAAAAACGTAAAAGAGGTGGTAGTTGGAACAGTGCGGGAACAGTGCATGAACAGTGGATTCTACCTACTTTTGACAGAGGGGGACAAGAGCATTAAATGCCCGTCGCCGTCGCCCCAAAAGCTCCCGCCCTTGCGTCTCCGTTTGCCACGGCGATGGAGCCACCACCGTGGAGTGCCACCGCACCTTGCATGCAGCACAGCCACCCGCCACGCGTCTCTGGAGAAGGCTGAAGGCGACGCGTGGGTAGATGACCTGGAGTGCGGGCACGCGTCGCAGCTCTCCCGGCAAGTACCTTGCCGGGGCCTTGATCTTGCCGGGCCCGGGAGCTTGTCGGGCTCTATGACTTGCCGCTGCCCGGGCCCTCGCCGGGACGCGTACAGCGCCGAGGCGTGTCTTCTGTGATGTGATCTTCTAGTCTCCCCGACGAGCTCCTCTCGCCAGGGACTTGCGTGGGTGAGGTAGTCTTGAGCCTGGAACGGCCTTCCCGGCAAGCTCCTCTTGCCGGGGTCTTAAGCTTCTGTCTTGTGCACTTTGTCCTTGAATGGCTTGGAATGGAGCGGAGATGGTCTCCGGCGAGCATTTGGTGGATCTAGCTGCGGGGAACTGCGGCTGCCCGTGCACAAGTTGGGGTACTGAGGTACCCCTACCTTAGTACACCGACAGCGTGGCGACGGGAACGGTTGGGTTACCCACGCACGTATTGATGAGGATCCCGGAATAAAAGGGAACACGATCTATGCTTCGACAGGACGTGCCAAGGAAGCCGCTTCGCTAAACGTGCTGAGGTGGAATAGTAAAAACAATTAAAACGAAGGCTTGGCTGCGGTGTGATGTCATGCCGCATAATATGTCAGCAGATTGGATCGGTGTATGTGTTTTATTCTCTCTACGTTGGAGTGTGGAAATTATTTTGCAGAGCCGGACACTATCCTGGTGTTCATTATCTTCTCCGGATTATTCAAGGGAGGAACCCGCCTTGCAATGCCGAACATTATGCACGCCGGACTTATCGTCATTGAAGACTGGTTCGAGGCTACCGAGGAGTCTGGACTAGGGGTGTCCGGATAGCGGACTATCAATATCCGCCGACTCGAGACTACGGGTTAGAAGATTGAAGACTCGGCTCGTGTCCGAAGGTACTTTACTTTGCATGGAAGGCAAGCTTGGCAATACGGATATGTAGATCTCCTACCATTGTAACCGACTCTGTAACCCTAGCCTCTCCGGTGTCTATATAAACCGAGGGTCAGAGTCCGTAGGACACAACATTACATCTCAACAATCATACCATAGGCTAGCTTTTAGGGTTTAGCCTCATTGATCTTGTGGTAGATCTACTCTTGTACTACCCATATCATCAATATTAATCAAGCAGGACGTAGGGTATTACCTCCATCGAGAGGGCTTGAACCTGGGTAAAAACATTGTGTCCCTCGTCTCCTGTTACCATCCGCCTAGACGCACAGTTCGGGACCCCCTACCCGAGATCCGCCGGATTTGACACCGACAACCAACCACTCATATAAGCCAAATTTGGTTTTAAAAGCAGTTTTCCATTCATCACCCTCATGAATGCGGATTTGATAATAGCCACTTTTAAGATCAATTTTTGAGAAAAAGTTGGCTCCACTAAGTTCATCAAGCATATCATCTAAGCGAGGAATGGGATGCCTATAGCGAACGGTGATAGCATTTATAGGTCGACAATCGGAGCATAAGCGGAAACTTCCATCGGGCTTAGGCACAAGTATAACGGGAACGGCACAAGGGCTTAAGCTTTCACGTACATGACCGTTGTCGATTAGTTGTTGTACTTGCCATTGAATCTCCTTGGTTTCTTCGGGATTGACACGGTATGGAGCTTTGTTTGGAAGTCGTGCTCCGGGAATGAGGTCGATTCGATGCTCAATGCCTCATAGAGGAGGTAGACCCGGAGGTAGTTCATCGGGGAAAACATCTTGAAATTCCTGCAAAAGAGATTGAAACACCAAAGGTAGCTCGTGAATGGTGTTAGTTTTTGTTTCTCCATCCTTGCACACTAGGACAAAGTGCATCACACTCGATGGGTTCTCACACACTTCTCTCATCTCACTTTTGGTGGCAAATAGTATGAGGTTTTTCTCTCTAGGCGAAGAGGTACTCAAGTTTGGCTTGTGGCTCTCACTCACTTTTTGGTAGCTCACTTTCTCACTCTTCTCTCTTTGATTGGTGGCTTGTTTGTCGGCTATCACTTGGCTAGGAGACATGGGTCATAGGACATATTCTTTTCCTTTCATCTTGAAGATATAGTGGTTTGTACGCCCATTGTGGAAGACACCACGGTCGAATTGCCATGGTCGACCAAGGAGGAGGTGGCAAACGGTCATTGGGACCACATCACACTCCAAAGTGTCCTCATAAGCACCAATTTCGAAGGATACTTGGACCGTATGCTCAACTCGTATAGTGCCGGAGTCACTTAGCCATTCAACCTTGTAGGGGTGCGGGTGCTTCTTCTTGACCAATTGAAGCTTGGAGCATAGTTCTTCGCTTGCCAAGTTGTGGCAACTACCTCCATCGATGATGACCTTGACGGATCGTCCATTGATGCCGGCCTTTGTGTGGAAGATGTGGCATCGTTGGTCTTCTTCTTGTTGATGTTGAAGTGTCAAGACCTTGGAGACAACAAGAGCGGGGCTCGTATCTTCATCACAAAAGACTTGATCATCTTCATCCTCGTTCACGCGCCGGTGCATGGCCACTTGCTCAATAGCTTCCATTTCATCTTCACTCATTGAGTCGTAGGTGCCATCGTCTTTGAGGATCATGGTGCGCTTGTTGGTGCATTCATAGGATTTGTGGCCTCGGCCGCGGCAAGTGAAACACTTGAAGGAGCTTGTCTTGACGGTCTCATCGGTTGGAGTAGATGATGAAGCACGCAGCTTGAAGTTGCTTGTAGTAGGAGGAAGACGACTTGAACTTGTGGAAGTTTTCTTGTAACTTGACTTGTCGTCGTTGCTTGGAGAAGGCTTGGTTGATGTCGAAGTTGGAGTAGTTGTTGAAGCTTGGTTGTTGGAGAAGCCGCATGTCTTGGAGGAGTACTTGGCGTACTTGAAGTCATCTTGCACTTGACGTTCTGCCTTTGTAGCTTGATGCACGAGCTCAATGAGGTTGGAGTAGGGTTGGAAGTCGGCGATCTTCTTGATGGGATGATTGAGTCCATTCAAGAATCGTGCCATTGTTTGCTCATCATCCTCCGTGACATTGGCTCGAATCATGGCAATCTCCATTTCCTTGTAGTATTCTTCAACACTCTTTGTTCCTTGCTTGAGGAGTTGTAGCTTCTTGAAGAGATCGCGGTTGTAGTAGGTTGGCACAAAACGTGCTCGCATGACATCCTTCATTTGAGCCCAAGTGGTGATTGGAGGTTCACCTCTTGCTTGTCGGCGCTCAAGGACTTGTTCCCACCATATGAGCACATAGTCTTGGAACTCAAGTGATGCCATAGCGATCTTCTTCTCTTCCTCAAAGTTGTGCAAATGAAAGATTTTGTCGACCTTCAATGCCCATGAGAGGTACTCTTCGGGATCATTGCTTCCATTGAACTTGGGCATTATGAATTTGAGCTTGCCATAGCGTTTCTCTTCATTGTGTTGTTGGTGATGGTGATGGTGATGACGCCCTTGATGTGGAGGGTAATCATCCTCATGTTGCTCTTGGCGTGTGGGAAGTCCATGATCAACTTGCTCTTGTTGACCTTGAGGTTGGGGAGGAGCTTGACGTTCTTGTGAAGGAGCTTGTGGGGCTTGACGTTGCGCCCGCGGATGATAGTTCCTCTCTTGGATTTCTTCTCGAAGGGCTTCCTCTTGATTGCGCCTTTCGCGATTGCAGTTGGCGATAGCTCGACTTGATGCTTGAAGGGCACATTCCGCCTCAAGAGCTTGTGCTTCTCGTTGTTGTTGTTGAAGACGTTGAGCCTCGGCGTCTTGTTGTTGTTGGTGTAGACGCGCTCGTTCTTGTTCTTCTTGGCGACGAAGACGTTGTCGTTCTTGAGCTTGAGCAAATGCTACTTGGTTTGATTGAGGACGAGGAACTTGTTCATCGAATTGCTCTTGTGAATGCTTGTGGTGTAGCGCGTTGCGAGATGCATGACGGTCTTGACGCGCGGCTCGTCGGAGAGTGTTCGATGACGGTGTACTTGTGCCGGAGAAGGAGTCGTTAGAGTGGCGACTTGAGTGGCTCCGTCTTGAGTATGAGGATGTAGAAGGAGGCCGGTTCACCAACAAGGTGCGGATCTCGTCCATTCTTGCATCGTTCTCTTGCTTGTGCGCGTCGAGCTTGTTGTCAAAGTAGTCTCTTGTACGTTGCTCGGAGAGTCGCAAGTCGGTGGCCAGGTTGTCGATGCGGTCGTTCATTGCTTGTTGCTCTTGATGGAGAGCTCTTTGTGCGCCAAAGAGGTGGCCCTTGGTGGCGTATGATGACATGTCGTCGTCTTGCTCATTGAAGAGTGGGTTTGTAGAAGAACTTGGCCTATCCATCATTTCAAGCAAATTGTGAGTGGTAGAAGGAGAAGAACTAATACCAATGTACCTTTGACCGAAGTTGAAGATGAATCAAGTTCACTCAAATGCGGACAATGAAATAGCACTATTGGTACCGATCCTTGTCGATTCTCACACCTACACAAGTAAAAGCTTTTGGTGGAGCTTGGTTAGGATGGTGGCACAAAATTGATTGCAATCGTTAGCTTGACTCAAAAATGTTGAAGAAGATTCGTGAATTCGCATATGCAACAAGTAGACCAAGCAAGTAGTGGTACACGGAAACACACACGCAAATAGAGAAATGGGATTGTGCAAACCAAAAATGAGCCAAAATGTGGAATCCACGAAAATGCTCTTGTTGCACAATACTAGAGAGACGCTAGCACGATTGCACAATAGGCGGATATGGAGCTTGTGCACAACCTACTAGGCAAAAATGCAATGATCTCTATCCCAAGTATGCTATATGTATGGTATTTCGGTGCAATGATCCAAGATGATCTTATATGACAATCTTAATGTAGTATGATGCTATGGTTCTTGCTTATAAGCTCTTTGCTTATCTTTCCTCTTTGCTTAAAAGCTTGAGTGGCTCTTTCTCTTTTGAGCTCTTTTCTTATGCAAACTTCACAAACCAAGCTAGCAATTGTGTATGCGATGACAACTTTGTGACACACAAGTTGATTCCGAGATATGCACCACGATGGTAAGTATGATATGGAGTATGCTTACTAATGTGCACAAGTCACGTTGCCGGCAATACTCAATGGCTAGTCTCGATGGGTAAGCAACGCAAAAGATGGTGTATGATGGTTATCAATGCAATTGCAAGGTATGACAAAGATGTCGTCGAAGTTACCGTCCGTAGCGAAGATGAGTAGTCGACGAAAATGAGCGTTTGTTGTTGATGTCTCACCGCGCCTAAATAGCCGAAACACAATAGGACACGGAAATCTCAACTCAAATTCTCGAACCCAAAGTCGAATGGTAGTACAGAGGTTGTGTCGCGGGGTTTTGGCAGGTGGAAGTTGTGGAGGTTGGGGTGGGGAGGTATGTTGGCATAGGTGGTGGTGGTGGAGAACTGCAGAAATGCAGTTTCGGCAGAGGAAGCCGGATGATCCGGGCGCGTCCGGATGATCCGGGTCAGGGTCCGGATGATCCGGGCAGGTCAATCGCGGTCGGGAACTGCTCGGGAAGAACTCGAAAACGGCAAGAAATTCGACGATTCCGCGGATTTTGGATGGATTTCGAGGGGGAGAAGGTGGGTAAAAGCAAGATCCACGAGTTACACACCGAATCCACGGATCAAAATCAACAAAACATCATCAAAACCAACAAATCACAAAAAAAAAATTTGGGGCTATTTCTGGTGGGGATTTTCGGATTTAGGACGAAAACAACAAAATCAAGCTAGAAAAAGAGGGGTAGGGGCTCCAAAAATGTGATCAACGTGGCTCATGATACCATATGATGTAGGGTGGAACCCTATAGCGTCGATCTTTCACGTTTGGAGTGGATCCTACGGGGAATCATGAAGAACACGCGGAAGCACAAAGGGAAACACGGGGGAAAACGAGAGAGAATCACTCAACCAACAAGGAATCGATCACACAAGTGCTAGATCACCACACACATAAGAGATCCACAAGATCCAAAGTCAACAAAGGTAAGGATACAAAGGAACCGTTCTTCTCCAAGAGGAGGCCTTGATGTTCTTCCCTAGAAGGGTCTTGAATCCGCTTGGGGATCTTCTCCAAGAGGTCGTGATCTCCGAGGAGAAGTATCCAAGTGGATGAGCAAAGGCTCTCACACAAATATGAGCTAATCCAATGCTAAGTCTCAAAGTGAGGAGATGGGGTCCTATAAATAGACTTGGGGGCGAAGGGGTACATGGGCTCAGCCCAACACGCGCACACAGGCGCTGGCCGGATGATCCGGACGAGGGTCCGGATAATCCGGGCTGGTCCGGATGGTCCGGGTGGAGGCCCGGATGAGCTGGAGGGCCGGCTGGTGGCGGCGAAGGGCCGGATGTCCGGATGTTCGGGCAGGGTCCGGATGATCCGGGACAGGGACCGAATGATCCGGCTTCAGGTTTGAGCTTCGGGTGTCTTCGGATGAATTAGCCGGATCGTCCTGGGCGGGGTCCGGATCGTCCGGGCTCTGTCCGGATCGTCCGGGCCGCCGTCCGAATCGTCCGGCGATCCTGGTCCTTGGTGCTTTTTCCTCTCCGTCTTCATGCATGTCTTCCGCTTCCGGTTCTCCTTGCTTCCTAGCTTCTTCATGGTTAGCTCCTTGGTACCTGAGTATGCATAGCGTTTCCGATTGAGGTAGTAACCATGTCTCATGTGAATCAAAGGGAATTGTGAGAGGAGTGATGTCACCTCGGTTTCAAGAGCTCTTGCACGTGCTCGAGTCATAGGTCCTTGTGGGGTTGGATGTGTTGATGTAGAGTCCATGGGGATGATGGAAGGATGCTCCGCATCATTAAGTCTGTCCGAATCATGTTAGCAATTGCCACATTTTATGAAATCTGGCAAATGGATGTCAAAACTGCATTCCTTAATGGTTTTCTTAAAGAAGAGTTGTATATGATGCAACCAGAACGTTTTGTCAATCCTAAAGGTGTTAACAAAATGTGCAAGCTCCAGCGATCCATCTATGGACTGGTGCAAGCATCTCAGAGTTGGAATATACGCTTTGATAAGTTGATCAAAACATATAGTTTTATACAGACTTGCGGTGAAGCCTGTATTTACAATAAAGTGAGTGGGAGCACTACCGCCTTTCTGATAAATATATGTGAGTAACATATTGTTGATCAGAAATGATGTAGAATTTTTCTGGAAAGCATAAAGGAGTATTTGAAAGGAGTTCTTTAAATGAAAGACCTCAGTAAAGCTACTTACATATTGAGCACCAAGATCTATTGAGATAGATCAAGACGCTTGATAAGTTTTTCAATAAGTACATACCTTGTCAAGATTTTGAAGTAGTTCAAAATGGAACAGTCAAAGAAAAAGTTCTTGCCTGTGTTGCAAAGCTGTGAAATTGAGTAAGAATCAAATCCCGACCAAGGCAGAAAATAGAAAAGAGAATGAAAGTCATTCCCTATGCCTCAGTCATAGGTTCTATAAAGTATGCTATGATATGTACCAGACCTATTGTATACCTTGCACTGAATTGGGCATGGGAGTACAATAGTGATTTTTGAGTAGATCACTGGACATTTGTCAAGAATATCCTTAGTGAGGATTAATGAAATATTTCTTGATTATGGAGGTGATAAAAGAGCCCGTCGTAAAAAGTTACAACGATGCAAGCTTTTACACCAATCCAGATGACTCTAAGTCTCAATCTGGATACATATTGAAAGTGGGAGCAATTAGCTAGAGTAGCTCCGTGCAGAGCATTGTGGACATAGAATATTTGAAAAATACATACAGCTCTGAATGTGACAGACCCGTTGACTAAGCTTCTCTCACGAGCAAAACATGATCACACCTTAGTACTCTTTGGGTGTTAATCACATAGCGATGTGAACTAGATTATTGACTCTAGTAAACCCTTTGGGTGTTGGTCACATGACGATGTGAACCATGGGTGTTAGAATCATTACTGTGTAATCTAGATTACTGACTCTAGTGCAAGTGGGAGACTGAAGGAAATATGCCATAGAGGCAATAATAAAGTTATTATTTATTTCCTCATATCATGATAAATGTTTATTATTCATGCTAGAATTGTATTAACCGGAAACATGATACATGTGTGAATACATAGACAAACATAACATCACTAGTGTGCCTCTACTTGACTAGCTCATTAATCAAAGATGGTTATGTTTCCTAACCATAGACATGTGTTGTCATTTGATTAACGGGATCACATCATTAGGAGAATGATGTGACTGACATGACCCATTCCGTTAGCCTAGCACTTGATTGTTTAGTATATTGCTATTGCTTTCTTCATGACTTATACATGTTCCTGTAACTATGAGATTATGCAACTCCCGTTTACCGGAGGAACACTTTGGGTGCTACCAAACATCACAACGTAACTGGGTGATTATAATGGAGTACTACAGGTGTCTCCAAAGGTACATGTTGGGTTGGCGTATTTCAAGATTAGGTTTTGTCACTCCGATTGTCGGAGAGGTATCTCTGGGCCCTCTCGGTAAGGCACATCACTATAAGACTTGCAAGAAATGTAGCTAATGAGTTAGTTACGGAATGATGCATTACGTAACGAGTAAGAGACTTGCCGGTAACGAGATTGAACTTGGTATTGGATACCGACAATCAAATCTCAGGCAAGTAACATACCGATGACAAAGGGAACAAAGTATGTTGTTATGCGGTTTGACCGATAAAGATCTGCGTAGAATATGTAGGAGCCAATATGAGCATCTAGGTTCCGCTATTGGTTATTGACCGAGAATAGTTCTAGGTCATGTCTACATAGTTCTCGAACCCGTAGGGTCCGCACGCTTAAGGTTTCGATGACAGTTATATTATGAGTTTATGAGTTTTGATGTACCGAAGGAGTTCGGAGTCCCGGATGAGATCGGGGACATGACGAGGAGTCTCGAAATGGTCGATACGTAAAGATCGATATATTGGACGACTATATTCGGAGTTCGAAAAGGTTCCGAGTGATTCGGGTATTTTTCGGAGTACCGGAGAGTTACGGGAATTCACCGGGGAGTATATGGGCATTATTGTGCTTTAGGGGAAAGAGAGAGGAGAGGTTGGGCGCCCCCCCCCCCCAAGGCCTAGTCCGAATTGGACTAGGGGGAGGGGTTGCGCCCCCTCCTTCCTTCTCTTCTCTTCCCCCTTTCCTTGACTCCTACTCCTACTACTTGGAAGGGGGGGAATCCTACTCCCGGTGGGAGTAGGACTCCTCCTTGGCGCGCCCTCGTTGGTCGGCCGCACCTCCCCCCTCCCTCCTTTATATACGGGGGCAAGGGGGCACCCCATGACACACAAGTTGATCTACGGATCGTTCCTTAGCCGTGTGCGGTGCCCCCCTCCACCATATTCCACCTCGGTCATATCGTCGCGGAGTTTAGGCGAAGCCCTGCGCCGGTAGAACATCATCATCATCACCACGCCGTCGTGCTGACAGAACTCATCCCCGATGCTTTGCTGGATCGGAGCCCGGGGAACGTCATCGAGCTGAACGTGTGCTGAACACGGAGGTGCCGTATGTTCAGTGGTTGGATCGGTCGGATCGTGAAGACGTACGACTAGATCAAGCGCGTTGTCATAACGCTTCCGCTTACGGTCTACGAGGGTACGTGGACAATACTCTCCCCTCTCGTTGCTATGCCATCACCATAATCTTGCGTGTGCGTAGGAAATTTTTTGAAATTACTACGTTCCCCAACAGTTCTGTAGTGTGGGTATAGTGTACTAACCTCTGCAGAGTGTTTTTAGTCTATCGATAGCCGAGTCCACGGTTACGGACATGCTCGAAAGTAGGGTACACCATGGGTCAACACTTAATAAAATTTGTACACTAAGTGTGCACTAAGGATGGCAGTGAGGCCATCGTGTTGATATGGACCATGAGTTGGTCGGGTGGTGATCGCCGAAAGTATCACGGGCCATGACTTGGTCGGGTGGTGATCGCCGAAAGGATCACAAATGTGTTTTAGATATTATCATGTTGTGGTCTGGAAATGATCACGTCCGGTAAGCAAGTCCGTGGAACGAGTACCAGTTGAGCCTAGTTACAGCATGTTGGATATCTGGTTGCATTGTTGATTAAAAGGTTAAATATCATGATATTGTTTGTCATTATGTTTATGCTTATTGTGAGCTGGCAAGTATATTCAATGTACTGACCTGGCGTGTCATGCCAGATTTCAGGAAAGTCTCGTTGGGAAGGAGTGCTGTCCGAGTCTAGACCGTGTCCACATCGGTGTCCCTGTGCTATGGAGTTCCGCTATGACGTTGTTCCGCTGCTGAGTAGTTGTCATGATCGAGGCCCCTTTATGTTCACTAAATAATGTACATATTGTTCAGCCGCACCGTGTGTACCGCTTGGCCTCGCTAACTGTTGTAATATAAACTATGCTCCGCTAGCATGAATAAAGCGGTTGTTTTTCTGTACCAAGTTGTTGTGTGTTGCCAGAAGACAAGGTCTCTGGGCTGGCAATGCAAGGTAAAACGGTCGCTCTGAGCCGGGGTGCCACAACAACAATACAAAATTCTACCCACGTAAATTGGACATCGCATTACAGAATTGAGCCAAGCAGTTAACTAAACACCACAACGAATGAACCAAACATTAACTGAGCACCACATTGCACAATATAACATACTCCTAATAGAAGATCACACAGTTAACCAAACCAAGCATGCTTAACAACTTGGAAATATAGCAATTGTATTTGTTTCTCATGTATTTACTACAGCTAAATTCAATTTATTCCTCACATAGTATACAATAACAGAATGCACCCCACAACAATTGAACATCGCATTGCAAAATTGAACGAAATAGTTAACTAAATACCACAAAAATGAACCAAATGTTAACTGAGCACCACATTGCACAATGTATAACCAAACCAAGAATGCTTGACAACTTGGAAATATAACAATTGTATTCATTGCTCATGTATTTTGTAAAGATAAACTCAATTTATTTCTCACATGGAAGACAATACAAAATTGCAGCCTGAAGAATTGAACATCACATTTGCAGAATTGAACTAAACAGTTAACTGAAGACGACAACTAATTATACAAACAGTTAATAAGTGAGAACCACACCGCACGACAAATAGAACATATACACTAGAGCAACATATTGCATGGTAAAATTAGATAGCACAATTCACTAGAATTTGTTAAGGAAAGGCAGGAGCAGCACATGCAACGGGTAAACCAAGCATGCTTAATCGGTGTAGCTAGCAAATGGCAAGGTGCTCCTCCAAGATCTGGGCTGAGGGAGTCCTGGATTAAGGGGTCCTCGGAAGGTCGGACTATGTGACATAGGCCGGACTAGTGGGCTATGAAGATACAAGACAGAAGACTTCGTCCCATGTCCGGATGGGACTCTCCTTGGCATGGAAGGCAAGCTTGGCATTCGGATATGAAGATTCCTTTCTCTGTAACCGACTTTGTATAACCCTAGTCCCTTCTGGTGTCTATATAAACCGGAGGGTTTAGTCTATAGGGGCAACCATAATCATACAAGGCTAGACTTCTAGGGTTTTAGCCATTACGATCTCATGGTAGATCAACTCTTGTAATACTCATATTCATCAAGATCAATCAAGCAGGAAGTAGGGTATTACCTCCATAGAGAGGGCCCGAACCTGGGTAAACATCGTGTCCCGCGTCTCCTGTTACCATCAGCCTTAGACGCACAGTTCGGGACCCCCTACCCGAGATCCGCCGGTTTTGACACCGACATTGGTGCTTTCATTGAGAGTTCCGCTGCGTCGTCACCAAAAGGTTTGATGGCTCCGTCAATCATCTACAACAATGCAGTCCAGGAGGAGGTTTTCCTCCCCGGACAGATCTTCATATTCGGCGGCTTCGCACTGCGGGCTGACTCGCTTGGCCATCTAGAGCAGATCAACAGCTACGCCCCTGGCCATCAGGTCAGGTTTGGAAGCTTGAATTACATGGCTGATATCCGCGGAGACTTGATCTTCGATGGAATCGAGCCCACATCGACCACTCCCTGCCACCACGATGAACATGACCTAAATCTGTCATCGGACCGTGCTAAGGAGATGGCGCCTGTAACTGCTCTGGCCCTAGATCCGGAGCAAATTGTGCCATCCGAGGACGGGGAGCTCAACCCCACCACGGAAGCCGCAGACTCAGCTGCGTTAGAGCCGCACACAGATCCAACCTCGAGTAGGGCCTGTGTCCCCGGAACCTCGGATTCAACTCCGGCCATAGGTTTCGAACCGCGTGCATCCGCGCCCATCGAACCTGATCAGGCGCTGATCATTGAGTTCAGCTCTGCGAATACCTTCCGGCACTTGCCTTTAGGCGATGTGCTAAACTCATTAAAAGCCCTCTCCTTATCAGGAGATTCTCAGCCAAACTATATCCGGTTCGAATTGGATGCTGATGGCGGAGAATTCCGCTTCCCACCCACCACCCACTTCATAGCCATTGTCGAAGACTTAACCGACATGCTCGATTACGACTCTGAAGACATTGATGGTATGGACGACGATGCCGGAGAGGACCAGGCACAAAAACCACCGCTTATAGGGCACTGGACAACCACCTCCTCGTATGACATATACATAGTGGATACACCCAAAGAGAACAACAGCGACAATGAGAAGGATCCAGTCGAGGCGAAGCCTCCTGAGATACAGCCAAAGCACCGACGTCAGCGGCGCCGCTCTAAACCACGCCGTGGAAAAACAGCAATACCGGCACAGGAGAAAATAACACTCTGGACGATGTCGAAGACAAAGAAGACCCCGTTGAGCCAACCTCCGAACAGGACGAACGGGAAGATGGGCGAGTTTGCCCTGATGAACAGGCCATGAATGAAGACTCAGAGGACAGTAGCTACCTTCCGCTCTCCGAGGACGAGGTGAGCCTCGGCGACGAAGACTTTATCGTGCCTGAGGAGCCCGTTGATCAGGAGCGCTTCAAGCGCCGGCTAATAGCCACTGCAAGGAGCCTGAAAAAGAAGCAGCAGCAGCTTCAAGCTGATCAAGATCTTCTCAACAATAGACGGACTAATGTCTTAGCAGCCGAAGAATACGGCCTTGAGCACCCAACCAAAAGTTACCCGAAGCGCAAATTGCTACCCCAATTCGATGACGACGCGCTAGAGCCCGTCCTTCCAGCGCATAATGCGGCAGACTAGCCACCACGTGGACGGGACAAAGCGGCAACTCGAACCGAACACCAGTCCACACTACCTCGCCGTAAAACCAGAAACACAACAGCTTAGGGATACACATATGACCTGCGGCATGACCTGGAAAACTGAGAAGGTGAGACCAGATCGATCTATGGATCGCGGGGGTGTGCCCTGATGCGCGATGATGGCCATCCGCCGGACGTGCGAAACATAACCACGCCCGGACCGAAGACCGCAGACGAACTCCATCTGAGTTACGTCGTGACTTGGCCCGATATAGAGGCGCCGCACACCCCCTTTGCTTCACTGATGAAGTAATGGAACATTAATTCCCGGAAGGGTTTAAACCCGTGAACATCGAGTCATATGATGGGACAACAGACCCCGCAGTATGGATTGAGGATTTTCTTCTCCATAATCATATGGCCTGCGGTGATGATCTTCACGCCATCAAATACCTCCCTCTAAAACTCAAGGGACCAGCTCGGCACTGGTTGAACATTCCGCCCGAAAACTCCATTGGCAGCTGGGAGGACTTGGAAGATGCCTTCCTGGACAAATTCCAAGGTACATATGTCCGACCTCCAGATGCGAATGACTTAAGTCACATAGTTCAACAACCCGGAGAGTCAGCCAAGAAATTCTGGACTAGGTTCTTAACTAAAAAGAACCAGATCGTCGAATGTCCGGATGCCGAAGCCCTAGCGGCCTTTAAACATAGCATCTATGATGAATGGCTCGCCCGACACCTCGGCCAAGAACAGCCAAAGTCTATGGCAGCCCTCACGATGCTTATGACCCACTTCTGCACGGGCGAGGATAGTTGGCTAGCCCGTAGCAATACCAATGCAACCGAACCTGGCACTTCTGAAGCCAGATGTAGCAATGGCAAGCCCCAACGCAACAGACACAAACGCGAAACAATGGTGAAAATACTGAGGACACGACAGTCAATGCCGGATTTAGTGGCTCTAAGTCCGATCAGCGGAAGAAGCCATATAAAAGAAACAATCTGGGCCCGTCCAGGTTGGACCGCATACTCGATCGTCCATGTCAAATCCACGGCACCCCTGATAAACCAGCCAATCACACCAATAGAGAGTGTTGGGTTTTAAATAGGCCGGCAAGTTAAATGCCGAGAACAAGGAGAGGGGGTCACAAAGCAAGGACGATGACGAGGAGCCCCGGCCACCGAACACAGGGGGACAGAAGAAGCCCCTCCCCCCAAGTTAAAATGGTGAACATGATATACGCTACCCATATCCCCAAGAGGGAGCGCAAGCGCGCGCTCACGGACATCTAAGCGAGGGAGCCAGTCGCCCCAAAGTTCAACCAATGGACGTCCTGCCTGATCACCTTCGATCGCAGGGATCATCCGACCAGTATCCGTCATGGCGGTTCAGCCACATTGGTCCTCGACCCAATCATTGATGGATTCCGTCTGATGTGAGTCCTCATGGACGGTGGCAGCAGCCTGAACCTGCTCTATCAGGATATAGTGCGCAAAATGGGTATTGATCCCTCAAGGATGAAGCCCACAAAAACCACATTTAAAGGTGTCATACCAGGTGTAGAGGCCCGCTGTACAGGCTCAATCACACTAGAAGTGGTCTTCGGATCCCCGGACAATTTTCGAAGCGAACAGTTAATCTTCGATATCGTCCCCTTCTGCAGCGGCTATCACGCACTGCTCGGACGAACTGCATTCGCTCGATTCAATGTGGTGCCACACTACGCTTATCTCAAGCTCAAGATGCCCGGACCACGCGGAGTTATAACAGCCAATGGAAACACGAAACGCTCCAACTGTACATAGGAGCACACCACTGCCCTCGCAGCAGAAGTACAGAGCGGCCTTTTCAAGCAGAACCTTAATTCTGCGGCCAAGCTCCCGGACATTGTCAAGTGAATACGAACTACTCTGCAGTAGGACAGTCCAGCTCGTCAAGAGCTTGACTGGCAATTCGGCCTCCGTCCCAGTCCCGACCAAATGGCGGCATTCGTACCGCGCGTACATAACTACGCACTCAAAATACCATGGCCATAGACAAAGGCACAGCTAGATCGTAGTCCATAATACGGCTCAACCGCTCTTGGACCCACATACTTTCACTTTTGCTTTTTCTTTTTCTTTTCAGGTTTCTTTTTTCCCCAGGCCTTTCCTGGTGACCTGATTGTCGGACCTATCAAGGGACGGATACACCAAGACGGCAAGAAGCTTTTGACGTATCAGGGAATTTCTAGGTGGTCTCTTTAAATGATCGTTATGCCTGCTTTAAGGACCCGCACGTAGCTCTCCCTTGGTCGTGGCATGTTAAATAGCCCTTTTGCTTATTGCCCTATTTGTACAAAATACGCTTTGACGTATTAATCAAACTACAATGGAAAATGGCTTGCGGCCCAATTTCTGCGGCATTAGCCTATTACTTCATTTTTCTTCTTCTTGATATCCTTATCAATTGCACCCGTACACTCTGGTACGTCTTAATTCGCCAGGGGCTTCATTACGCCGCATAATACGGCAACAAAGTCCGAACACTTTTTTACAGTATAGTTCGGTACCCCAAACTTATAGCATTATATGCATCGGCTCCGAATCATGTCTTTGGTCAATAGTTGGGTTGCCCAGCTCATGTGCTTACTACCTTATGTTCCGCTATATCGGCTAGGGTAGTAAAGGGAGAACTACTGCGATTGTGTCCTGGTTCATCCGGATGAGCACCTCAGTAGAGAAAGTCGAAAACTGACTATCATGATGCGGCGTGAGCCGGTCAGCTGTTCGAGAGGTCACAAATCCTTACCGATTTTTTCCGCATTATGAGATGAATCAGTTTTTATCCGATCAGGTGTTTACAGCACCCCGAGTTCGGACTTACGAACACTAGGGGCTGCGCCTAAATTTTTGTTGTCAAACTCCTATGGCTAAGTGAGGGTGATAAAGCCACATAGTCCGATTGCCTGGTTCGTTGCGCTAAACACCTCCTTCAAGGACCAAAACTTTGGAATAAAGAGTGTTTAGATTCATCCCAAACACCCCCGTACTACCTCAGTGAGGGCTGAAGCCGACAACTGGCCAACTCTCGTATTTAACAAAACGGCCGCACAGGAGGTAAAATTTTAAATAAACTGGCATTATAATTACATAACAGCACTGTTTCATAGTACAGGACAGGATAACCTGGAAATATAATATCCTTAGCACATTGCCCGCTACAATGCAGGATCCCTCCAAGACATTGTCAAAATACATCTCGGGTGTGCGGTGCTCCTTGCCCGCGGGCGGTCCCTCAGTCACAAGCTTCACGGCGTCCATCTTCACCCAGTGCATCTTGACTCGGGCGAAGGCCATTCACGCGCCTTCGATGCAAACCGACCGCTTGATGGCATCAAGCCGAGGGCAGGCATTGACCAGCCGCTTCACGAGCCCGAAGTAGCTGCTGGGTATGGCTTCGGCAGGCCATAACCGGATTATCAAATCCTTCGTGGCTAGTTCGGCCGCCCTATGCAATTCGACCAGCTGTTTAAGCTGATCGCTAAAGAGCACCAGATGTTCTAGCGCAAGGTATTGCAACCAAAACAGCTTCTCCGTAGAGCTCCCCTCTCCGGCTCGGAAGAACTCCGCAGCGTCTGAAACACTGCGCGGCAGATCCGCAAACGCCCCTGGAGAACTCCAAATCCGGGTCAGTAAGAGGAACCTTTTCTTCACATATTTGCTCTGCATAATAAAGGCCTTACCCGCCATGATTTTTCTGGATTTCCTGGAGGGCGCTCTGGCCTTCAACCCGGGCATCGTGTGTGCATTGACGGGCCTTGGCAAGTTCGGACTCTTGATCCGTAATGTTGCGCTACAAGGACTCACATTTCTTGACGGGGTCCTGGAGCTCATGTTGGACCTCACTAACCTTGGCCACATGCTTTTCATGGGCGGCCTGTTCCTTGGCCGCTCTCTCCTCATCCTTGGCCAGCATCGTCTTGAGGGCCTCCACCTCGGTCACTGCTCCTACAAATATCATGACACTTTAGTCGGCACACATCATTCATCCTTACTGAACATACAGAAGGTCATCGCATACCTTGTTTATCCTCTAGCTACTTCTTCAAGCGGCTGAGCTCTTCCTCGGCCTGCTCCAAACTCTATTTCAGTCCGAAAACTCCGCAGTATGAGAAGTCAAAGCCAGTAATGACGCCTGCTTGTTCACATCGACTCATATGGTTAGTCTCCTGTGAAACTTTTTGATCCTCAGTCCGGCTTTTCTTTTCGAACACCGGACAGTGTCGCAGGGGCTACTGTCTATACCGTGATGTTCTTTTTACATAATTGCATTGCTTACCTCAAAGCCTGCCAGAAGGCTTGCGCAGGCTCCGGTCAGTTCGCTCTTCACGGACTGGATCTTCTCAATCACCGTACCCATAAGGGTACGGTGTTCCTCAATGATGGAAGCTCCTTGTAGTGCTTCCAGCAAATTATCCAGTGCCTCTGGGTGGACAGAGGTTTACGGTGGAATAGGGGCACCTCCTTGTTTTGAAAGAGGCTTCTTGCCTGATTCCGGAGCCGTAGGGGTCTCCGGAATTGTATTCGGCTGGGGGCCGAACTGAATATGACCCCATCACCAGTCTCCATGGGGATTTGCTCCCCCATGTGTCCGGCGGCTGAGGTTTCACCCTCCGGCGCCACCCGGACGGCCTCCTAAACCTCTCCCTGGCCTGGGATCCTTCGGGATAACACCTCGGTGTCCTCCATGGCCTTGGGAGAAGAGGTCGCCGGAAGGGTCCCGCTGTCCATCGCTTCCGGGTCCAGCAAATCCCCCAAAGATGAGGATCGCTCAAGGTTGGACCGAGTCGGACTGCAAATACATGATTCAACACGTTAATACTATGAAGTAGTGAGGCCGGATATATGAATGTGTCTGGGTTTCTGAGTACTCACGATTTGGACAGGGGCTTGTCCCTGGGGCGCCATTCTGAGCTGCTGTCGGTGGCCGCTGTGGAGCTATCTGGGAGGGAAACTTTCCCCTTCTTGCACGCTTTGGCCTCTAGACGCGTGGAGGCGCCCTCTTCTTCCTCCCCCTCAGGGGGAGAATTGCTTTCCTCCTCCTCTTCGTCCTCGGTGGCGGAGGAGTGAGTCTCAGTGTCTTCGGACGTCATTTCCGAAGCACCCTTGCGACGGAGACCACCTCTGGTCCCCTTGGCCTTCTTCTTGGCCTTCTTCTCCGGTGCTTGATAGGGCACCGGAACCAGCATCTTTGTCAGAAGCCAATTACTGGGTCTTCAGGCAGCAGAGCCGGACAGTGAATCCGCTCTGCCTTCTTTGTCCAGCCCTGAGTGAATTAGTAGGGAGGCTTAGGCATCTTCCTCGAGTATGCAAGTAAAGGATACACCTTGAAAACATGAAAAACTTACTGGACTAGCGGGATGGGACAAGTCGTGCCCGCGGTCCTCGGTCATAGGCGGCCGCATCTCGTTGGCCTTGAAGAGCACCTTCCAGATGTCTTCGTGTGTGGTTCCGAAGAACTCCAGCAAGGTTTGGTGCTTGGCCGGATCATACTCCCACAAGTGGCAGGCCCGGCGTTGGCACGGAAGGATCCGGCGAATAAGCATCACCTGGATCACATTGACAAGCTTGATGTTCTTGTCTGCCATGCTCTTGACGCGCGTCTGGAGCGCTATCAACTCGTCTAGCAAAGACAAGTCCAGGCCATTCTCTGGCTAGGAGGTGAGCCGCATCGGGGTTCCGGACCGGAATGCAGGAGCCGCGGCCCAGGTGGTGCCGCGTGGCTCTGTGATGTAGAACCATGATTTCTGCCACCCTTTGACGGTCTCCATGAAGGAGCCTTCGGGCCATGTGACATTGGGCATCTTGCTCACCATGGCGCCTCCACACTCTGCATGTTGGCCACTCACCACCTTCAGCTTCAAATTGAAGATCTTTAGCCATAATCCGAAGTGGGGTGGGATGCGGAGGAAGGCCTCACACACGACAATGAATGCCGAGATGTTGAGGATAAAGTTAGGGGGCAGATCATGGAAATCCAGCCCATAGTAGAACATGAGTCCGCGGACGAATGGGTGGAGAGGAAATCCCAACCGGATGAATACAACCATCTCATGGGGCTCCGGGGAGGGGACGATCTGTCCCTTGGTAGGAAGCCGGTGGGCGATTTCCTTGGCCAGATACCCAGCCTCCCGGAGCTGGGTTATGTCCTTCTCCTTGACGGTGGAGTCCATCCACTTGCCCTGCGCTCCATATCTGGACATTGTTGGCGTGCTTTTTTGTTGGGGGAGATGAGAACTTCGGCGCTGGAGCTTGAGAATGAGGGAGGCAGAGAAGGCATGGGAGAGAAGGGGTGAATCCTTATCCCTTTATAAAGGCAGTGAATATCAAGCGCCTCCTCACTCGCCTTAAAACTTGCCTATTCCCCAAGGGGCATGTAGACAGCACGATTGGCTTACCCACACCCGTATTGATGAGAATCCCGCAATAAGGGGACACGATCTCTGCTTTGACAAGACGTGCCAATGGAACCGCATCTCGAAATATGGAGTGGCTGGCTAAAGAACGGTTCGAATAATAACCGAGCGACGGTGTGATGTCACGCTACAAAAAGTTGTCAGCAGATTGGACTCATGAAATATTATACTCTCTGCGGTTGTGTGTGGAATTTGTTTTGCAGAGTCAGACACATTTCTTGTGTTCGAAGACTATTTTGGAGTATTCGGAGGAGGAACCCGCCTTGCAATGCCGAAGACAATCTGCACGCCGGACACCTCGTCATTGAAGCCTGGTTCAGGGGCTACTAAGGGAGTCCTGGATTAAGGGGTCCTCGGATGGCCGGACTATGTGACATAGGCTGGACTGGTGGGCTATGAAGATACAAGAGAGAAGACTTTGTCCCGTGTCTGTATGGGACTCTCCTTGGCGTGGAAGGCAAGCTTGGCGTTCGGATATGAAGATTCCTTTCTCTGTAACCAACTTTGTATAAACCTAGTCCCTTCTGGTGTCTATATAAACTGGAGGGTTTAGTCCGTAGGGGCAATCATAATCATACAAGGCTAGACTTCTAGGGTTTTAGCCATTACGATCTCGTGGTAGATCAACTCTTGTAATACTCATATTCATCAAGATCAATCAAGCAGGAAGTAGGGTATTACCTCCATAGAGAGGGCCCGAACCTGGGTAAACATCGTGTCCCCCGTCTCCTATTACCATCAGCCTTAGACGCACAGTTTGGGACCCCCTACCCGAGATCCGCCGGTTTTGAAACCGACATGGGCATCGGCACGAATGGCGGCCATTGCGACCTCATCTGCGCGTGCGGCCGCGATTTGCTTCTCCGCTACCAAATGCTCCTTCAGCTCCTGGCTATACTGCATGTATCATGGCTTAGGGCGGCGCTTATTCTATGGAGGGGTCGGTGATTTGGGTGGAAGGTGTCTCCCCGGCGGTCGGGGCATGTGGGATGTAGAAGGAGGAGGAGCATGGGGGTCGGGTGTGGATTATCTGCCTGGATAGACAAGGCCGAGCAGCATGAAGGAGGGTCGCCGGTGAGGAGGCGGCGCTGCAAGCAAGGAGTGAAGGTTTCAACTTGGAAAGGAAGGCGGAGGGGAAATGTGGCTTTTGGTAAGGGTAGGGGGAGGGGAGGTAGATATTTTCATGGAAGCCAAAAAATTTGAATTGGTTTAGCAAAAAGACTGGCACGCAAAGTGTCATCAGACACGGTCCCTTATTGAGAGCTATGTACGTTATGTGAACATCACAAACAATTCAGATGGCTTAACCCGTGTGTGATGAGTTTGAACGTCAAAAATTTTGGTTCCAATTTCCCTGGTTACAGTGGCCATCCACGTCATTGCATAATTTGGGTACACAAAGGAGACTACAGCACACCCACACTTCTTAATCGAGCAAGTTCAGCAATTAAATGGAGCTAGCTGGCCTAAACATTACTCTAACAAATTAAAGACCGGCAATCTTAATTAAACAAAACAAAGAGTACTACTATGGCTGGTGCTCGTCGATCTCCGCCGACTCCTCCATGTCCAGCTCGCGCCTGACGGTCTCCTGGGGAGGGGCTCCATGGCATCCATCACACCATACTCGGCAAGCATCTCACCATTCGCGACCGCCATCTCTTTGGAAAAGGCCACCATGAGCTGGGCATGGGCGGCCGCGATCTGGGCTTGGACCGGCTCCATTGTCACAATGTATGTGGCAGAGGAATGGACGGCTGCTCGAACGCTCTCAGCGATTGCCAACTCTTCGGCTGTGGGTTGCCGACCGTTGTTGGAGAAGCTTCGTTCTATTTGTGCGGTGTCCACCATGAGCTGGGTGTGGGCGGACTCGACATGGTCATGGGCGGCCTCAATCAGGGCTAAGGCCTCCGCTGCGGAACGGACAACTGATGTGCCGCTCTCTCCAGTTGCTATCCCCGAGGCAGATGTTGCTGCCGACAACTCAGAAGCAATAGCGGCCTGATACGTCTCCAACGTATCTCTAATTTTTTCATTGTTCCATCTATTATACTATCCATCTTGGATGTTTTATATGCATTTATATGTTATTTATATGATTTTTGGTACTAAACTATTAACCTAGAGCCCAATGTCAGTTTCTATTTTTTCCTTGTTTTCGAGTATCGCAGAAAAGGAATATCAAGTGGAGTCCAATTGACCTGAAAATTTACGGAGATTATTTTTGGACCAGAAGAAGCCCACGGAGCATTGGAGATGGACCAGAAGAGTCCCGAGGCCACCACGAGGGTGGAGGGCACACCCTACCCGATGTGGAGCATCCCATGTTCATCCCCATGGACGTGTCTACATATACCACGACACCACTTGGACCTATGACAAGAGCTCGAGCAAAGGCTATCGAAGATAAGGTGAGCTCACTCCTCTCCGAACTCCCTCTCTCTACTTACGAGACATGGCTACTACCTCATGCGGAGACTATGTGTGATCAGGTGCTTGGAGGAGAGCCACGGAACAGCTACACTCAATGGCCAAGATGACAAGGACACCAAGCGAGAAGGACAAGAAGAAGAGCTGCCACGGAAGCTACAGGCACCGGACGACCGGCCTAGCCTGGACGTCCGAACCCTGGAGGTCGCAACATCCCAAGTAAGACTGGACAGCCAAAGCTACAGGCTTCGGACAACCAGCCCAACCCGGACGTCCGGCAACTCCCAGCAAGTAGACGACCGGCCGCACCGGACGTCTGGCAACTGGAATCCCGAGAGGATATTAACGGAAGACCGAGGCCACCGGACGTTCGTCACACCAGCACCAGAACCAAAACAGCGGATGTTCGATCCTACCGGACGTCCGGACCTCCGCAAGCGACCGGACGACTGGTAGAGACCGGACGTTCGCTGCCTGTGTGACCGCAGCTTCGGGCTGATGCCCTTGTACCCCTTCACTTTGACCCCCATTTGCACTATGACTATAAATAGACCTCTTCCACCTCCTAGCTAGGGTTAGCGTTGATTTAGCTCATTTGTGAGATCGAGCATCGCTCATCTATCCGGATCTACTCCTTGTGAGGGACCAACACCTCTTCGGAGAAGATCCACCGGGATTCAAGACCTCCATCCGGAGAAGACCATCATCAAGACCTCCTCACGGAGAAGAACCGGTTACCCTTTGTATTGTCCCGTGTTGGACTTGGATCTTGTATCTCTCCTTGTGTTTCGATGATGTAGCACATGTGTGACTTTGTTCTTGTTGGTTGAGTGTTCTCTCGTGTTTTTCCCTCGTTCCCCTCCTCGTGTTCTTCGTGTTCGTCATAGGGATTCTCTCCAAACATGAAAGATCGGCCTCTAGAGTTCTACCCTACATCATCTTGGTATCATGAGCCACGTTGATCACGTTTTTGGAGCCCCTACCCTTAGTTTTGTAGCTTGATTCTATTGATTTTGTTCTAAATCCGAAAATACCCAATAAAAATAGCCCCAAATTTTTTTTGTGATTTGTTGGTGTGTTGAAGTTTTGTTGGATTTGATCCATGAATTTGTGTTTCCACGTGTGGATCTACCTTTCCCCACCCTCCCCACCCTTTTCCGTCCACAAAATCATGCGAAATCGATATCCCCACCTTCCTTCACCCCGAAATCGAGCAGTTCTTCCGATGCCCGAATCCACCCACGCACCGGTCGACCGGGCTCCACCGGACATCCGGCGACCGGACGACCGTGCCACACTGGACGTCCGTTAAAACCTGACGAAACTGATTTTTTTAGTTCGGCCACCACCATTTCCCCTCTTTCCACCACATCTTCCAAACACTTATTCCACCACAGCTGCCCACATACACCATCATCGTTCACCAATACCTCATATGACGATTTTGACATGTTTTGGTCTTTGAGATTTTGGGTTGTGGTTCCCATGTCCTATTGTGTTTCGGCTATATAGGTACGGTTCGACATCATCATCACCACGACTCATCTTCGCAAAGAACTCGTCATCGCCAAGGACGGTAACCTCGATGACATCTCTGTCATACCATGCAATTGCATTGATAACCACATAACCTTACTTTTGCATTGCTTACCCATCGAGACTAGCCTTTGAGTATTGCCGACAACGTTACTTGTGCACATTAGTGATCATACTCCATAGCATACATACCATATCATAGTGGTACATATCTTGGCATCATCTTTTATGTCACAAAGTTGTCATTGCATACACAATTGCTATCTTGGTTCGTGAAGTTTTGCGTGAGAAAAGAGCTCAAAAGTGAAAGAGCCAAACAAGCTTTTAAGCAAAGAGGGGAAGATAAGCAAAGAGTTATAAGCAAAAACCATAGCATCATACTACATTAAGATTGTCATATCCGATCATCTTGGGTGATATCACCGAAATACCATACATATAGCATACTTGGGATAGAGGTTGTTGCATTCTTGCATAGTAGGTTGTGCACAAGTCCGTATCCGCCTATTGTGCAATCGTGCTAGCGTCTCTCTAGTATTGTGCAACAAGAGCATTTTCATGGACTACACATTTTGGCTCATTTTTGGTTTGCACAATCCCACTTATCTATTTGCGTGTGTGTTTCCGTGTACCACCATTTGCTTGGTCTACTTGTTGCATTTGCAAATTTGTGAATCTTTTCCAACATTATTGAAGCTCACTTACAATTGCATCAAATTTTGTGCCACCATCCTAACCAAGCTCCACCATAAGCTTTTACTTGTGTAGGTGTGTGAACCGACAAGAATTGGTACCAATTGTGCTATTTCATTGTCCGTGTTTGAGTGATCTTGATTCATCTCCAACATCGGTCAAGGTACATTTGGTATAAGTTCTTGTCTTTCTCCCACTCACATTTCGCTTGGAATGATGGATAGGCCAAGTTCTTCTACCAACCCACTCTTCATCGAGCAAGACAACGACATGACATCATACGTAACCAAGAGCCACCTCTTTGGTGCACAACGAGCATTGCATCAAGAGCAGTAAGCAATGACCGACCGCATCGACAATCTCACCACCGACTTGCGACTCTCCGAGCAATGTACAAGGGATTACTTCGACAACAAGCTCGACGCTCACAACCAAGAGAACGATGCAAGAATGGATGAGATCCGTGCCTTGTTGGTGAACCGCCCTCCTTCAACTTATTCATACTCAAGACGGATCCGTTCAAGTCGACACTCCGACGACACCTTCTCCGGCTCAAGTACACCGACATCGAACACTCTTCGCCGAGCCGCGCGTCAAGAGCGTCATGCATCTCGCAATCCTCTACACAGCAATCGTCTAAAAGAGCAAGTCAACGAGCAAGTACTTCGTCATCAACCACACCAAGATCCTTTTGCAGAAGCTCAAGAACGACAGCGTCAACATCGCCAAGAGGAAGAACGAGCGCGTCAACATCAAGAGGAACAAGACGCCGAGGCTCAACGTCTTCAACAACAACAACGTGAAGCACAAGCTCTTGAGGCGCAACGTGCCCTTAAAGAATCAAGTCGAGCCATTGCCAAGTGCAACCGCGATAGGCGTAATCAAGAGGAAGCACTTCGAGAAGAAATCCAAGAGCAAAACTACCAACCAAGAGTGCAACGTCAAGTTCCCCCACCTCCTCCTCAAGCTCGACAGGCTCCTCCTCAACCTCAAGTTCAACAAGAGCAAGTTGATCATGGACTTCCCCCACGCCAAGAGCAACATGAGGATGATTATCCTCCACGTCAAGGGCATCATCATCATCCTCGACCACAACACAATGAAGAGCAACACTATGGCAAGCTAAAGTTCACAATGCCCAAGTTCAATGGAAAATAATGATCCCGAAGAGTACCTATCATGGGCATTGAAGGTCGACAAAATATCTTGTTTGCACAACTATGAGGAAGAGAAGAAGATCACTATGGCATCCCTGGAGTTCCAAGATTATGTGCTCATATGGTGGGAACAAATTCTTGAGCGTCGAGAAGCAAGAGGTGAACCACCAATCACCAGTTGGGCTCAAATGAAAGATGTCATGCGAGCACATTTTGTGCCCACCTACTACAACCGCGATCTCTTCAAGAAGCTCCAATTACTCAAGAAAGGAACAAAGAGTGTTGAGGAATACTACAAGGAAATGGAGATAGCCATGATATGAGCCAATGTCACGGAAGATGATGAGCAAACTATGGCACGCTTCTTGAATGGCCTCAATCATCCCATCAAGAAGATTGCCGACTTCCAACCCTACTCCAACCTCATTAAGCTCTGCATCAAGCTACCAAAGCGGAACGTCAAGTGCAAGATGACTTCAAGTATGCCAAGTACTCATCCAAGACCTACGGCTTCTCCAACAACCAAGCTTCAACGACTCCTCCAACTTCTACCTCAACCAAGCCATCTACAAGCAACAACGACAAGTCAAGTTACAAGAAAACTTCGACAAGCTCAAGTCGTCCTCCTCCTACTACAAGCAACTTCAAGCCGCACGCTTCATCATCTACTCCAACCGATGAGACCGTCAAGACAAGCTCCTTCAAGTGTTTCACTTGCGGCGGCCGAGGCCACAAGTCCTTCCAATGCACAAACAAGCGAACCATGATCCTCAACGATGATGGAACCTATGACTCCATGAGTGCAGAGGAAATGGAAGCCCTTGAGCAAGTGGCCATCCACCGGCGCGTGAATGAAGATGAAGACGATCAAGTCTTTTGTGATGAGGATTCGAGCCCCGCTCTCGTTGTCTCCAAAGTCTTGACTCTTCAACATCAACAAATCGAAGACCAAAGATGCCACATCTTCCACACTAAGGTCGGCATCAATGGAAGGTCCGTCAAGGTCATCATCGATGGAGGTAGTTTGTAACGCCCCGAGACCGACGCTCTAGAAGACTTCCAGCTATTCCGAGTTTCGTCATGTGATTTGTTTTGTTCGTTGCATTCATCATGCCATCTCTTGCATTGCATCATGTCATCATGCCATCATATCATTAATTTTTAAAACTCAACTAAATAAATCGTATGGATTTTTTCGATCCATTTAAATCGAGGGAATTCACATGGTGATTTCTCTTTAAAACATATACTCCCAATATTATTAGGGAGCTATAATAAAATTCCATTCTCTGGAGTTCACCCATTAACACACTTGCAAAATCCCAATGCCCTTTATTATTTCAATTCTTGGCCTCTAACTTTGCCATATATTCTTTCTTGTTTTTCCGGAGCTTCCCCAAAAATCACAACATTTTTGGACCTTCCTTTTTCCTAGTCCTAGTTCAAACCCATTTGAATTTCAAATGAGTTTGAATTTATTTTCCTGCAATCATGTCCCTGCCATTTTTCTTGGATCAAGCTTATTTCTGTGAGTCCAGGGAAATTATCCCCATGTCCAAATTCTTTCCCTAACCCTCTCTTTCTTTTATTTTATTTCTTATCTTTGTTTTGTTTTTTTTCTTTTGAGCGAGAGATAGAGGAGCCCAGCAGCCTGGGCCTCCCAAACCTCCCGCGCCAGCCCAGACCGGCCCATCCATCCCCAAGCAGGCCCAGCCGGCCCCTGCCTTCCAACCCTAGCCCTCACCACACTCTCTCGATCCCCATCTCCTTCCCGCAGCGCCGCCTCCGCTCGATCTCCTCACCGCCCGTTCCATCAGCCCCTGCCCGATCCCCCACTCTCCCTCGTTCTCCTCCCTCGCGCCGTCGCCACGCACACCCGCATCGCGTTCGGTCCCCTCCTCCCGATCCGCGCGCCTCCAGTGCGAGACCCGCGCTCCGCCCTCGCCGGAGCAGAGAACCAGGCCGGAGCCCCATCGGCCTCCTCGCCGCCGTCGCGCCGCGCTTCCTCCTCCTGCTGCCGCCCCGACCACAGCAAGGCGCGCCCGGCCTCCACCATCTCCAGCCATGCGCCGGCTTCTTCGCTGCTGCTCTCTGCTCCACTCCCGCGCTCCGCCGCCCAGCAAGCGCGCCGCTGCTCTCCTCTCTCCCGCCTCCGCACCTCGTGCTCCGTCGCCCGCCTCCCCTGCGACACAGGCGTTCATCCCGCTCTTCCCGCCTCGTCTGTGTGCCCCTAGTTGCCTCTGTCCCCTTCGAGCAGCAACAGCTCTCCGCCACGCCATGGCCACTCGCGCCCTCAAGCTCCTGCGGCCTCCTCGTCTGCTCCCCCTCCGGTGCCCGTTCCCAGCCCCGGCCGCCCTCTGCCTTGGACTCAGGTAGCAGCCATGCCCATGCTGCTGCGTTGCCTTCTCAAGCCCAGCCCTTTTATGCGTTGCCTTGCTGCCGCCTCTCGATCGCCAAGTCCAATGACGCCAAGTTCCTCCTACCAGCATACAACTACCGCCGTGGTGCTTTTCGCCAAGTCCATCGCCACGTACCACTACCGTTGCAAGAATCGAGACCGACAAGTTCAAGACCCCAAGTACCACGACGATCGCATTTAATAGTACCACTACCTCCTCTACCGTCGACCCGCGGTCATCAAGTTCCTCGCCGACCAACATCTACGTCGAGCACAACTACTTCCACGACGTCCGTGAACCACTACCGTCGCCGCGAAGATGGTGGATTCGACAAGACAATGTGTACAACTACTTCCACAACGACCGTGTACCACTACCATCACGTGAACCACTACTTCCCTCGACGACTCGAACCGCTCCGAGAACGCACGCTTCAAAGGTATACCGCCGAGAACGACTGCCGTGGAACGAATGCTTTGTTGTCTGAGATGCACCCTATGTTTGGACCGTGTCCGAATTGTTCCTTGCACGTTCGCCGTAAGCCATGCCACCATTATGTGGGACACCCGGAATCCGGGATCACCCCACCATCCATGCACGCATCCGCACGCTTCCGTTTGCACCGGTATCTCCGTGAGCTACCGGAACCGATATGTTGCCGTGGCATCATTTTCGGATATGTTGCCGTGGCACCATTTCCTTTTCGCTGCCGTGGCACCCTTTTCATTTCGCCGCCGTGGCACCTTTTTGTTCCGCCATGGTGAACAAATGCTTCTTAATGCTCTTGTCAACGTTTTCATAAAAATGCATAAAACTTGCATATGTCATCCGCATCATGATAACAACATTTAAAATGTTTAAAATTGTTGTTTGCATTAATTGCTAAATAACATATGGGGATTTCCGGAATTGTTGTTTGTTGTTCCGGCCTCATTTAAACTTGCCTAAATTGTTAGTTTAATTATGCCTCACCCCTTGCCATGTTTAGTAACATTTAATATTGATGAGTAGCTCATAACGAGAGAGAACTAAATAAGCCATGTGGTGTTTTCTTCAATATGCCACTCCGTTGCATATTGAGCTCCACTTAATTTGTAAGATAGTTTTGTGCATTTTGCCATGCCATGTTTCATTAAACCGGACATGCATCAACTTGTTTGCGCATCATGACATGTTTATGATTGTGTGTTTACCATATTGTTTGCTTCTTTCCGGTTTGCTCCTCTCGTTAGCTTCGGTTTCGTTCCGGAGTTGTGAGGATTCGTTCGTCTACGTGCGTTTGTCTTCTTCATGGACTCATTCTTCTTCCTTGCGGGATCTCAGGCAAGATGATCATACCCTCGAAATCACTACTATCTTTGCTATGCTAGTTTGCTCGCTCTTTTGCTATGCCAATGCTACGATGCCTACCATTTGCTTGTCAGCCTCCCAAATTGCCATGTCAAACCTTTAACCTTTGACACCATTCCTAGCAAACCGTTGTTTGGCTATGTTACCGCTTTGCTCAGCCCTCTTATAGCGTTGTTAGTTGCGGTGAAGATGAAGTTTGTTCCTTGTTGAACATGGAGATGTTGTTCCTTGTTGGAACATGTTTACTTGTTGGGATATCACAATATCTCTTATATTATTAATGCATCTATATATTTGGTAAAGGGTGGAAGGCTCGGCCTTATGCCCGGTGTTTTGTTCCACTCTTGCCGCCCTAGTTTCCTTCATACCGTGTTATGTTCCCGGATTTTATGCTCCTTACGCTGGTCGGGTGATTTATGGGACCCCCCGACGGTTCGCTTTGAATAAAACTCCTCCAACAAGGCCCAACCTTGGTTTTACCATTTTCCTCACCTAGCCCTTTTTTTCCCTTGGGTTTCCGGAGCCCGAGGGTCATCTTTATTTTAGCCCCCCCGGGCCAGTGCTCCTTCGAGTGTTGGTCCAACTCGAGCGATGTCCGCGCCTCGGGCAACTAGGGTCTATGCCAACCCGACGTCTGCTCATCCGGTGTGCCCCGAGAACGAGATATGTGCAGCTCCTATCGGGATTTGTCGGCACAGCGGAGGTCTTGCTGGTCTTGTTTTACCATTGTCGAAATGTCTTGATGTACCGGATACCGAAGTCGATCGAGTGTCTTGGGTGAAGGTCTATTCTTCGCTTGATCGCGAGAGCTTGTCATGGGCTAAGTTGGGACACCCCTGCGTGGTATAAACTTTCGAGAGCCGTGCCCGCGTTATGTGGCAGATGGGAATTTGTTAATGTCCGTTGTAGAAAACCCGAAGTTGACCTTAATTAAAATACATCAACCGTGTGTAACCGTGATGGTCTCTTTCCGCGGAGTCCGGAAGTGAACACGGTGTTGGAGTTATGCTTGACGAGGTTGCTATAGGATCACTTCTTGATCATACTTTTGTCGACCGTGCTTTGCCTTCTCTTCGCGCTCATTTGCGTATGTTAGCCACCGCTTATGCTAGTCGCTGCTGCAGCTCCACCTCATGCCTTTACCTTACCCATAAGCTTAATAGTCTTGATCTCGCGGTGCGTAGATTGCTGAGTCCTCGTGACTCACCGGATACTTCCAAAACCAGTTTGCGGTGTCTATGTTACCGAAAGGTGTGACGCAACCAAGCTCGTGGAGGAGCTCGATGAAGATCTTGCCCTTTGTGTTGTTTCGCTCTAGTTGATCAAGAGTGGAGCCCAGCTTGGGGTCGATCGGGACCTTTATCGATTTGGAGTTCTTTCTTTATTTTGGTTCCGTAGTCGGACCTTGATTGTATCTCGGATGATGTAATGCTTTATTCATGTAATTGTGTGAAGTGGCGATTGTAAGCCAACTATGTATCTCTTTCCCTTATGTATTACATGGATTGTGCGAAGATTACCTCACTTGCGACATTGCTTTCAATGCAGTTATGCCTCTAAGTCGTGCTTCGACACGTGGGAGATATAGCCGCATCGAGGGCGTTACATAGTTGTCACAACTTGGAAAGTGAAGAACTATGCTCCAAGCTCCAATTGGTCAAGATGAAGCACCCGCACCCCTACAAGGTCCAATGGCTAAGCGATTCTGGCACTATACGAGTTGAGCATATGGTTAAAGTCTCCTTCAAAATTGGAGCATATGAGGACACTTTGGAGTGTGATGTCGTCCTGATGTCCGTTTGCCACCTCCTTCTTGGTCGAGCATGGCAATTTGACCGCGGCATCATCCACAATGGGCGTACCAATCACTATAGCTTCAAGATGAAAGGGAAGGAGTATGTGCTACGACCTATGTCTCCTAGTCAAGTGATAACCGACAAGCAAGCCACCCATCATGGAGAGAAGAGTGAGAAAGTGATCCACCCAAAAGAGAGTGAGAGCCACAAGCCAAAACCGAGTGCCTCCATGATGTGCGACAAGAAAAACTTCGTCTTATTTGCCACCAAAAGTGAGATGAGAGAAGTGTGTGTGAACCCATCGAGTGTTATGCACTTTGTCCTTGTGTGCAAGGATGGGGAACCAAAAACAAACACCTCTCACGATCTACCTTTAGTGTTCTCTTCTCTTTTGCAGGAATTCCAAGATGTTTTACCCGATGAGCTACCTTCGGGACTACCTCCACTATGAGGCATTGAGCACGAAATCGACCTCATCCCAGGAGCACCACTACCAAACAAAACTCCATACCGCATCAATCCCGAAGAAACTAAGGAGATCCAACGGCAAGTAAAATAACTAATCGACAATGGACATGTACGTGAAAGCTTAAGCCCTTGTGCCATTCTGGTTATACTTGTGCCCAAGCAAGATGTTAGTTTTTGCATGTGCTCGGATTGTAGACCCATCAATGCTATTACCGTTCTTTATAGGTATCCCATTCCTCGCTTAGATGATATGCTTGATGAACTTAGCAGTGCCACTATTTTCTCCAAAATTGATCTTAAAAGTGGCTATTATCAAATACGCATACAAGAAGGTGATGAATGGAAAACCGCTTTCAAAACCAAATTTGGCTTGTACTAGTGGTTGGTTATGCCTATGGGTTTATCGGAAGCTCCCGGTGATGAAGCCATGTCCAAGATACCCTCCCGAAGGACTTCTCTAGAAACTACCATTCAGTCGACCTGGAAGGATTCCACTCGACGGACTCGAAGACACTCGACCATGAATCCACTCACTCGACCACTAGGAGATCTAGAGTCACTCTGCACACAAACAGTCTGTCATTAAGTAGTCTTTATGGTCATGATAGCACTTTATGTAAGGTGTTACCAGTAACGCCATGCCTTAATGTACTTTAAACCCTGAATAACTGAGGGCAGGAGGGGTCTGGCAGACTCTATATAAGGCACCCCCATCCTCAGTGTAAAGGGTTCGCACCCCTGTAACTCATACGCATATAATACAGTCGACCGCCTCCGGGCTCCGAGACGTAGGGCTGTTACTTCCTCTGAGAAGGGCCTGAACTTGTAAATCTCTTGCGTATACAACTACTCCATAGCTAGGATCTTGCCTCTCCATACCTACCCCCCTATTCTACTATCAGGCTTAGAACCACGACAGTTGGCGCCCACCATGGGGCAGGTGTCTTAGCGACTTATTGGAGAAGTTGCGATTTTTCCGATCTCCTTCATCATGGTTTCAGGCGGAGTTTTGGTTGGGGGCCGCGAGATCCATCTTGGCGCGCTCACGTTCATCGCCGGCGACTCCGCTTGGCTTCAGGAGGCTCCACTCGACATCGACGCGCTCCCAATCATTGGGAGACGACTTTCAGCAGGTGTCCGCGGCATCCTCTGCGGCAACCGTCGCCCTCAGATCGGTCGACCCTTTGTCGTCCTCCTTCCTGTCTCCCTTGGCCAACAAGAAGCGCTCCGGTCGATCGAGGCTTCAACAATGGTGAGGCACACAAGGCCCGCCAATCAGCCACCCCAAGTCGCGTGATCGAGCCCGACGAATCTCTACTGGCTGCTCGACACTGCCGACCGCTCAGAGAGCGTGATCTGAAAAGCGACAAAGATGATCCAGCGGCGGAGGTTCTGATGGTCAATGGGCCGCGTAGTCCTCCCAGTTTTCCTCGCACCGACGGAGTCGATGGCGGAGGTGACCCAGTGCAGGTCCACGAAGAGTATCAGCCCGAGACACTCACTTCCCTGCAAAGGGAAGATTTTCGCCGTCGGAATATGGATGCGCTGCATACTCCTATCGTTGGAGAAACCCCCGAGGCTCATGCCTTGGAGGACGCGCGTTTGACCAACTTGGCTGAGCGCACTCGACTGGAGAACCTCCAGCGAGCACTTGACAGACAAGCTGCAATGAGTTCCGACTCGATCGACGCCAACTCTTTCCAAGAACCGACTCAGGTATATCAAACTCCGATTCAGAATCTAGCAGCTGCAGCCCGTATAGCAGAGTCGATTCAGCCCTCCCAGTCAGAGGCTGGCAGAGGCTTGTTATAGATCAGAGATTTGCTCCGGGCATCAGGAGATCAGAATTCAGCTATATCGCAGTCGTGAAACAGGATTCACAGCAGATCCGTCGCTGCAAATACAGTCTAGTCGGCCCATAGCCCGAGATCGCCCCCAAGGCGTGAGGGATGTGGAGGTCGGCGTGATCAGTATGATGACCGATTCGATCGCGATGATCGGCGTCGAGTGCCCACTCCCCCCCCCCAAGGGGTGGGTCTTACGCTCCTCGACAGCAAAATGACAGACGTTAGCACAGTGTTGGGCGAAGGGTTCGAGTCGACCCCAGAGAACCAGGCTTTGACGCGAGATCCATTATCGTGCAAGGTTTGGTCGATCGGAACAGAGCTCACCGAGAAGGCCATGACAGAGATGTGCCCACCAGCAGCAGAGTTCACGTCTCAGGACCAGAGTGTTTTAGCAGAGCCATCAGGGCCGCGGTGATTCCTCCCAACTTCAGGTTGGTGACTGGAGTCAGAAAGTTCACCGGCGAGTCCAAGCCCGATACTTGGCTTGAGGACTACCGAGTGGCTGTTCAGATTGGTGGCGGCAATGACGAACTGGCCATGAAACACCTACCTCTTATGTTGGAGGGCTTGGCCAGAGCATGGCTGAATCAGTTGGCACCTAGCAGCATTTACACTTGGGAAGACCTTGCCCGAGTGTTTGTCAGAACATTTGAAGGAACTTGCAAGCGACCAGCAGGGTTGACAGAGCTGTAGGTTTGTGTGCAAAAGTCGAATGAAACTCTGAGGGATTACATCCAGAGGTGGATCACATTGCATCACACGGTGGAGAATGTATCTGACCACCAGGCAGTTTGTGCCTTCAAGGAAGGCGTTAAGAATAGAGAGTTAACTTTGAAATTCGGTCGGACCGGAGACATGACTCTGAGTCGAATGATGGAGATTTCCACCAAATATGCCAATGGTGAAGAAGAGGATCGACTCCGGAGTGGCAAGTACAAGCCAACCGCTCATGAAACCGGGGGAGGAAACTCCAGTCGGAAGCAGAAGCGGAAAGCCGAGCTAGCTGCTCCTGGAGAAGCCTTGGCCATGACTCAGGGAAAGTTTAAAGGGAAGCCCAAAGGATCTTGGAACCCTAAGAAGGTGAAGGACAAGGAAGGAAATGACGTGATGGATTTGCCGTGCCACATCCACACGAAGAAAGATGTGGAGGGTAACTTCATTTACCCGAAACATACCACGCGGCAATGTCGGCTCTTGATCCAGCAATTTCAGGGGAAATAGCCCAAAGATAAGGAAAGGGAGTCGGACAAAGAGGACAGTGATGAAGGATATCCCCATGTCAATTCCACCCTGATGATTTTTGCTGATGTTGAAACCAAAAGTCGATTGAAAGTTATCAATCGTGAAGTGAATATGGTTGCTCCGGTGACACCCAGTTATCTGAAATGGTCTCAGACCGCCATCACATTTGACCAGTCTGATCATCCGACACACATAGCCACCCCTGGGAGACAAGCTTTAGTGGTCGACCCAGTCATCGAAGGCAGTCGACTGACTAAAGTTCTGATGGATGGTGGCAGCGGCCTGAATATACTGTATGCAGAGATGCTAAAAGGGATGGGCATTCGATGTCCGACTCGATACAAAGAACATGAGTTTCCGTGGAGTCATTCCTGGGAAGAAGGCTGAGTCACTCAGCCAAATTGCTCTTGATGTGGTTTTCGGCGATTCAAAGCATTTCCGCAAAGAAAAGTTGACATTTGAAGTTGTGGATTTCCAGAGTGCTTATCACGCTATTTTAGGCAGGCCAGCTTATGCACGATTCATGGCTCGACCATGTTACGTGTACCTGAAATTGAAGATGCCTGGTCCCAAGGGTGTGATCACCATTAGTGGCAATCGGAAAAAGGCAGAAGAGTGCTTTCAGAAGGGCTCAAAGATCACTGATGCTCAAATAACAGTGGTGGAGCTGCAGGAATACTAGAAAACTGCAGATCCGAGTGATTTATTGCAGGCCAAGAAGCCCGTCACAGAGTCAGCGTTCCAGTCGTCCGGTGAGACGAAGCCCGTTCACATTCACCCGACCGACCCCAGTGCTGCTCTGACTCATATTTCCACAACACTCGACTCTAAATAGGAAGAAGCACTCATCCAGTTCCTCCATGAGAACTGGGACATCTTCGCATGGAAGCCTGCTGACATGCTGGGTGTTCCCAGGGGGCTGGCTGAGCATCGTCTACGAGTTGACTCAAAAGTGAAACCTGTCAAAGAACATCTTCGACGGTCCACCGTCCAGAAGAGAAAGGCCATTGGCAAGGAGGTGGCTCGGCTCCTGGCAGCAGAGTTTATCCGAGAGATTTACCACTCCGAGTGGCTTGCCAATGTTGTCATGGTCCCCAAGAAGGACAAGTCACTTTGCATGTGCATTGATTTCAAACATATCAATCGGGCCTGCCCGAAAGATCATTTTCCTCTCCCTCGCATCGACCAAATAGTCGACTCGACTGCGGGATGTGAGCGCCTATCTTTTTTAGACACCTATTCCGGTTACCATCAGATCCGTCTGTATGGACCCGACGAGATCAAAACAGCTTTCATCACTCCATTCGGGTGCTTCTGCTATGTCACCATGCCATTCGGCCTCAAGAATGCCGGAGCCACGCTCATGAGGATGATTCGAAGTGTTTACTCACCAAATCACGGAATGTGGAAGCATACATGGATGATATTGTGGTCAAATCACGGAAGGGTTCCGACTGTGGTGACCTCGCTGAAACATTTGCCAATCTCGGAGGTATGATATCAAGCTTAATCCATCAAAGTGCACATTCGGAGTTCCTCGCGGAAAGTTACTCGGTTTTCGCTTCCAAACGAGGAATCGACGCCAACCCGAAAAAGTTGGCACTATACTCGATGAAACGCCCTATCGCGTGCACGATGTCCGAAGCTTCTTGGATGCTTGGCCGCTTAAATCGATTCATCTCGTCTCGGTGAAAAGGCATTGCCTCTTCTTGATGATGAAGAAGTCAAACAAGTTCGAGTGGACTCTAGAAGTCGATGCAGCGTTTGCGAGCTAAAAGCTCGCTCTCCACCAACCGGTGCTTGCTGCCCCAATCAGCAAAGAGCCTTTGTCGCTTTACATTGCAGCCACAGGACAAGTCGTCAAGACAAGATTTACGGTCGAAAGGTGAAGAAGAAGGAAAAGCCTTCAAAGTTCAGCGCCCAGTGTATTATCTTTCTGAAGTGTTGACCCCATCAAAGCAAAGATACCCTCATTATTAGAAGCTTGTATATAGGATTTATATGACCACGAAGAAGGTTGCTCATTATTTCCCTGATCATTCCATTACAGTCGTCAGCGATGCCTCATTATCAGAGATTCTGCACAACAGAGATGCAACTGGTCGAGTGGCAAAATGGGCGATCAAACTCCTTCCCCTTGATATCAAGTTTGAGGCAAAGAAAGCCATTAAGTCCCAAGCAGTAGTAGATTTCATCGCCGAGTGGATTGAACAGCAATTACCGACTCAAGTTCACTCGGAGCACTAGACCATGTTCTTTGACGGTTCTAAGATCTTGAATGGTTCCGGTGCTGGGGTAGTATTGGTTTCCCCCCGAGGAGATAAGCTCAGATATGTGCTCTAGATCCACTTTGATTCCTCCAACAATGAAGCAGAATACGAAGCACTTCTGTATGGGTTGCGTATGGCCATTTCACTCGGCGTCCGTCGCCTTATGGTTTATGGCGACTCAGATTTGTTGGTCAATCAGGTGATGAAGGAGTGGGATGTCAGAAGCCCAGCCATGACTGGTTACTACAATGCAGTGAGAAAGCTTGAGAAGAAATTTGAAGGGTTAGAGCTCCATCATATATCCCGACTGAAAAATCAAGCGGCTGATGATTTGGCGAAGATAGGTTCCAAGAGAGAAGCCATTCCTAGTAATGTGTTTTTGGAACACATCCATACTCCATCAGTTCAAGAGGATCCTTTCACCGAAGAAGCTCCACAGCCAAAAAGTGTCACAGATCCGACTGAAGTTGAAGTTCCAGCGGTGGTTGACCTGATCATGGAAGCTTTGGTCATCACTCCCGACTGGACAGAGCCGTACATCGCGTATATCCTAAGGAAAGAGCTCCCAGAGAATGAAGAAGAGGCTCGACAGATCGTCAGTCGATCTAAAGCCTTTACCGTTATAAAGGGACAGTTGTACAGAGAAAGCACGACTGGAGTCGGTCAGAAATGTATAACGCCAGAAGAAGGTCGAATAATCCTTGACGATATCCACTCGGGGACCTGTGGCCATCATGCGTCCTCTCGGACCATTGTGGCTAAAGCATACTGAGCGGGATTTTACTGGCCAAGAGCAAATGAAATGGCAAAGGAGATAGTTGACAAGTGTGAAGGATGTCAGTTTTACTCCAATCTATCGCACAAACCCGCCTCAGCCTTGAAGACCATTCCACTCGTCTGGCCCTTTGTTGTTTGGGTGTTAGATATGGTTGGACCACTGAGAACTGGCAGGAGCAGCTTCACTCACTTGCTAGTAGCAGTCGACAAGTTTACCAAATGGATTGAAGCTAAGCCTATAAAGAATCTGGATGCTGGCACTGCTATCAGCTTCATCAGAGAGTTGGTATTCAGATATGGAGTTCCGCATAGCATCATCACTGATAATGGGTCAAACTTCGATTCTGAAGAATTCAGAGCCTTTTGCGCATCTCAAGGCACATGAGTCGACTATGCTTCAGTCGCTCACCCCCAGTCGAATGGGCAAGAAGAACGAGCAAATGGTCTAATCCTCAAAGGACTGAAACCCCGATTGATGCATGATCTCAAGCACTCGGCAGGTGCATGGGTCGACGAACTTCTGTCAGTACTTTGGGGATTAAGGACCACTCCTAATCGGTCGACTGGGAGAACTCCGTTCTTCTTGGTCTATGGAGCTGAAGCAGTCTTGCCGAGTGACCTGCTTCACAATGCACCCCGAGTCGAACTCTACACTGAAGATGAAGCAGAGCAAGCCCGACAGGACGCAGTCGACCTTCTAGAAGAAGAAAGAGAGATGGCCATGATCCGATCGACCATCTATCAGCAGGACTTACGTTGATTCCATGCCAAAAACGTGAAGAGTCGAGCCTTCCAAGAAGGAGATTTGGTTCTCTGAGTGGATCATCAGAAGCCACACAAGCTTGCTCCTACTTGGGAAGGTCCCTTCATCGTCACCAAAGTTCTCCACAATGGAGCGTACCGCCTTTACAATGTCGGTCACCAGATTGACGAGCCCCGAGCTTGGAACGCGGAGCTGCTCCGCCCCTTTTATACTTAAGTATTCACTCGGATGAGATGTAATAAAAGTACTTCTATAGTTTATTTATCAAATACAAGAGTGTTATAATTTTTCCCAGTGATTGTTGTTACTTTTGTTTACATATGAAATCCCCCAATGGGTGGCTTAGCTGCGAATCCGTTTCGCCTAAGTTTGTAAAAAAATCCTTGCTGAGTGGTGAGCCAGCCTCCCACTCGGGGGCTTAGCTGCGAATCCATTTTTCCTAAGTACTTCAAAACCCTACCAAGTGGTGAGCCAGCCTCCCACTCGGAGGCTTAGCTGCAGTCCAAGTACTCGCCTAAGTGTTTAAAATCCTACCAAGTGGTGAGCTAGCCTGCCACTCGGAGGCTTAGCTGCAGTCCAAGTACTCGCCTAAGTGTTTAAAATCCTACCGAGTGGTGAACCAGCTTCACACTCGGAGGCTTGGCTGCAGTCCAAGTACTCGCCTAAGTGTTTAAGACAATGTGCGCTCCGCAAGGAGGATGAGGTGCAGGTTGACTGCTACCTTCTCTTTCCGAGCTACGCCACAAATACAATGTGCGCTCGGCAAGGAGGACAAGGTGCAGGTCGACTGCTACCTTCTCCTTCCGAGCTACGCCACAAATACAATGTGCGCTCCGCAAGGAGGACGAGGTACAGGTCGACTGCTACCTTCTCTTTCCGAGCTACGCCACAAATACAATGTGCGCTCCGCAAGGAGGACGAGGTGCAGGTCGACTGCTACCTTCTCTTTCCGAGCTACGCCACAAATACAATGCGCGCTTTGCAAGGATGACGGGGTGCAGGTCGACTGCTACCCTTTCCTTCAAAGCTACGCCACAAAAAATCCTACCGAGTGGAGAGCAAGCCTCCCACTCGGGGGCTTAGCTGCAGTCCAGTACTTGCCTAAGTATCTGAAAATCCTACTGAGTGGAGAGCAAACCTCCCACTCGGGGGGCTTAGCTGCAGCCCAGTGCTCGCCTAAGTATCTGAAAATCCTACCGAGTGGAGAGCAAACCTCCCACTCGGGGGCTTAGCTGCAGCCCAGTGCTCGCCTAAGTATCTGAAAATCCTACCGAGTGGAGAGCAAACCTCCCACTCGGGGGCTTCGCTGCAGCCCAGTGCTTGCCTAAGTATCTGAAAATCTTACCGAGTGGAGAGCAAACCTCCCACTCGGGGGCTTAGCTGCAGCCCAGTGCTCGCCTAAGAATCTGAAAATTCTACCGAGTGGAGAGCAAACCTCCCACTCGGGGGGCTTAGTTGCAGCCCAGTGCTCGCCTAAGTACTTAATCTATTCCTCTCTACAAGGATGACGAGGCGCAGGTCGATTGTAACCTTCTCCCTCTGAGCTACGCCACAAATACAATGTGCACTCCATTTGTGCCCCATCCCTACCTGCCAAAAAGCGGTGAAGTGCAGGTCGACTGGGCTTACCACCTCAGAGCTGCGTCTCAAGCATTAAAATATATTCCGACTGAAGAAGAAAATTTGCTCGAAGGCAAATGCAAGCATATTCAATGATAAGCAAAGTTCAGATAACGGATTCAGAAGTGCGCAGGCGTCAAGCTTGTGAAAGTTTATTGGTTACAAAACCACTCGGCATTCCGAGGCAAATTTAAGATGAAGCATAGAAGTTTTTTACTCCTTAGGTGGAGGACTGGAGGGCACGACAAACTGGTCCAGGTCGATTCCATCAGCAATCCGAGTGGCAGCAGCAATGAAGGTCTCCATGAAAGATTGGAAGTCATGCTTCTTGGTGTTGGCCACCCTGATGGACGCTAGCTTCTCCTCTCGAGCATCCTTGCAGTGAACACGTACCAGAGACAGTGCAACATCAGCACCACACCTGGCAGAAGACTTCTTCCATTCCTGCACTCGACCTGGAACGTCATCCAGTCGAGTCATTAAAGACTCGAGGTCATTGTGAAGCGTCTCTCTTGGCCAGAGTGTCGTGTCGATCCGCGACACCGCAACCTTCAGACGAGCGAGGTAGTCAACCACTCAAGCAATGCGAGACTCCAGTCGGAACACGTTCATAGCAGCCTCGTCCTTCACAGGAGAGTTAATGGGGTCCAAGTTTGGCTCCAGTCGCCTGGTCTCCTCCTCGAAGTTTTGATAGTATTCTATAAGCACAGTTTGAAGTTAAGCCAACAGTTCTACGACGAGTCAACGATAACAAGTCAGTCGGATAGAAAAGATTACCTTCAAGCATAAGGAATAACTTCTTGGCGAGCCCTTCTAGATAAGACTCCAGATCGTTCTTCTTCCCCATCAGTTTGCTAGCCTTGCCACTCAGGGCTATCTTGTCATTCTTCAGACGGCTGGCCTCCTTGTTGGCCGCGTCGAGAGCAGCTTTCAGATTGGTATTCTCCTCTTCAAGTTTGTCGACTGAAGCCAGCTTTTCTTCTGCGAGCTTTGTCTTGTCCGAAGCCGCTTTCTGCGCCTCGGCAAGGTCAAGGTCCTTCTTCTTCAGAGCCTCCTTCAGTTTATCTGCAAAGTGACAATGAAGTCAAATTCGGGAATGGACAAAAAATAAAAGCAGTCGTCAAGATTCTCACCAAACATACATTTTGCCTCCTCCTTCGCCTTCGTGAAGTTGTCCTGGACAGGCTTCAAGTCAAATTTGAGCTGGATATGTTTGTTCTCCAACTCAGTATAACGAGCCACGAGCTCGCAAGATTTCTGCGAAAGATCAGTCGACAGTCATCAAGGATAGGTCACTTCCGAGTGACTAAGAGAAAAATCGTAGCATTTCTAAGACTACAGCCGAATCAAAATATTCAACTGTAGTCTCGGGGACTACACCCAGTGGGTGCACTCAGCGTGCCCCCACTAGTTCTACCGACTCGGTTCGATCAGTCGACCGAAAGAGACAGAAAGTTATGATCCTAAACCATAGCTAACTGACAGCAGTCAGCCACAAAAAAAGATGTTCTTCTGACCATAGTCAACTGCCAGCAGTCGACCATGGTCTCGGGGACTACACCCAGTGGGTGCACTCAGCGTGCCCCCACTGGCTCCAAGATTTCACTCGACCAGATCAAGTGGAGAACTTAGAGTGAACAAATTCAAAGTATAGAGACTATAGTCGACTGCTAGCAGTCCACCATAGTCCCGGGGACTACACCCAGTGGGTGCACTCAACGTGCCCCCACCAATCCAAACAGTCAATCGACACACCTAGTGGGTGTACAGATACTAAGATCTTCAGAAAGAAGAGTTTTCAGGTACCATATCCTAACAGAACAAGCGGTGATCAACTAACTTGGACATTGCTCTAAAGAGCTGAGCTTGCATCATAAGCTGCTTGGCTGGCGTCTCGGATCGCCTTCACCTGCTCCATCATGACCCCCGCGTGGCGTATAGCTTCCTTAGCAGCACCTGCTTGGTCCTCTGGGACGTGGTGTGTGGCAAAAAGGGAATGCGGATCAGCACTCGACGACGAAGGGTGAGCACTCGTCAGCGGCACAGCAAAGGACACGGTAGTCTGAGTGATGTTGCCTCCCTCCGGAGCCAGCATCTCAAGTGCTGATACAACCTGAGCAGTCTTGCCAGCAGATGCCTTTTTGTTCCTCCTCTGCCTCAGTGGCTCCTCATCGTCGTCATCAAGGAGTTCAATGACAGGAGGTGGGGCTACAAGGAAGATTCAAAGTTAAAAATGAAGATCCAATCGACCAAAAGCGAAACTACAGAGATCATACTAGGGTTGGAAGTGGCAGCATCTTCCATTTCTTGGTCCTCGTTCCTGACTGAGGTTTCAGAGGTAGCAGCACTGCAGATTCCAGAAATCAGTCGGTTAGCCAACGAGTCAATCAAGAGTTCATTCATGCCAAAAAATAAAACACGAGTCCTGTTATTACCCGGAAATAGTGGGAATCACCATCCTCATCTTCGGCAGGGCCTTCGTCGGCTTTGATGATGTTGCTCGGAGTTGCTTTGGCGCTTTTTCAGTCGGCACCAGAGAGGTCGTCCGAGGGTGTTTCATCGACTGTCCAACAGGCACACTCGCTTTGCCACGCTCGACTACAGGGTCATGGGCGAGCTTGGATCGCCTTTCAGTGCGGGGAGGGACGATTTCCTCCTCCTCTTCCTCCTCCTCTTCCTCCTCCTCTTCACCAGAGTCGTCGTCTTCTTCATCCTCCTCACCATCAGATTGCCATTCCTCCTGACTTTCACCTCCACTCCCTTCCTCCTCCTCGATCTGTTCTTGCGCCCCGTTGGGCATCGAGTACATTTCAGTAGTGGTCTAGAAGTCAACAAACAAGAGAAAAGGTCAGTCGACTGAATTTTAGCAAAACAGAATGAAGGAAGCAGGATCACAGTCAGAGATTCATAATTGGACCTTGTCTGGCTCGTATGATTGGTCGAGTGGAGGGATCCTCCTGGCTCCTCAGGGGTTGTCCTTGTTCCCTGTAATGGCAGTCATCCACCTCTCCAGTGTGGTGTCCTCGACCTCCTCCGGGTGGACCTGAGTGGAATCTTCAGTGCCAGAATACATCCACATCGGATGGTCTCGATATTGAAGTGGTTGGATGCGTCGTCGAAGGAAAACCTCCAAAAGATCCATGCATGTCACCCCGTCACGAATGAGTTGGACTACTCGCTCGACCAGCACCTTGACCTGAGCCTTCTCCTCCGGGACCACCTTCAGAGAGGACGGCTTGCTCACTCGATCCATGGAGAAAGGAGGGAGTCCAGTCGACTGCCCTGGCGTCGGCTGGTCTTGGCAGTAGAACCAGGTCGACTGCCACCCTCGCACAGACTCAGGAAGGACCATGGCTGGAAAAGCACTTTTACTCCTCATTTGAACCCCAAGACCCCCACACATCTGAATCACTTGGGTTTTCTCGTCACTCGGATTGGCCTTTTTCACCATCTGGGAGCGTCAGGTGAAAATGTGTTTGAAAAGGCCCCAATGGGGTCGACAACCCAAGAAATTCTCACACAAGGACACGAAAGCTGCGAGATATACTATGGAGTTGGGTGTGAAGTGGTGGAGTTGAGCCCCAAAGAAGTTCAAAAATCTCCGAAAGAAAGGGTGGGGTGGCAAAGAAAATCCGCGGTCAACATGGGTGGCCAAGAGGACACACTCACCCTCCTGAGGCTGCGGCTGCCACTCCTTCCCCGGGAGCCTCGCTGATCCATGGGGGATCAGTCCTTCATTTGCCAGGTCGTCGAGGTCCTTCTGGCGGATGGTCGAGCGGATCCAGTCGCCCTGGATCCAGCCCTGCGGCAAACCGGCCCGCGACGAGGATCCACCCCGACTGATAGCCCTTCCCTTCGCCTTCGTCGTCGCCTTCTTCGCCCGCTCCAAAGCCGTTGTCTTCTTCTTCACCATCGTCGCTAGCAAAGCACGCGCAGAGCAGCAGCACTGGGATGGTGGCAAGCGCAGCAGATGAATCTGAGGAAGAGGGAGAAGAAAATGAGGGCGCACTGTTCAAAAACCCTCGTCCGGCACCTTATATGGGGTTACTTCCGAGTGGCTGACTGGTAGGCCCGGGTGATCCTGTCAAATCCCGCAACAGCCGCGCGCGCGATACGTGGCAAAAAACATGGCGCAAAGATCGAGGCGTTCCTGCCTTATCCCATCCGAGTACCGCGACCTCCTCCGCCTCGCGCGCTTCCCGAAATTCAGATCCCGCTAAATCCGCGAACAGCAGAGCAACTTGTCAGACTGAAGATTTCCTCCGATCCGTCGCTCGGAGAACTCCAGGTATAGAAAAGTCACTCGACAGATACAAAGAATGGATCAAGGCGACTGAAAAAGAAGTTGGTGCCGTCACCTAAAGTCATTGATCCAGAACAAGATATACTCATAGCACGAAAAACGGGTCGGAAGAATTCTCAACTCCTTCCTCACTCAAACCTCGATCCATTCGGGGCCTAATGATGAAGCCATGTACCTAGGGTAGGATCATGGACCTGTCCAAGATACCCTCCCCAAGGACATCTCTAGAAGAAACTACCATTCAGTCGACCTGGAAGGATTCCACTCGACGGACTCGAAGACACTCGACCATGAAGCCACTCACTCGACCACCAGGAGATCTAGAGTCACTCTGCACACAAACGGTCTGTCATTAAGTAGTTGAAAGATCGTGGATGTTGCCTAGAGGGAGGGTGAATAGGCGCTTTAAAATAATCACGGTTTAGGCTTGAACAAATGCAGAATAAATCTAACGGTTAATTTATCAAGCACAAAACCTAAAACAAGTAGGCTCACCTATGTGCACCAACAAGTTATGCTAAGCAAGATAAACAACTATGTGATAGCAAGATATATAACAAGGAACACTACGGCTATCACAAAGTAAAGTGCATAAGTAAAGGGGCTCGGGTAAGAGATAACCGAGGCACGCGGAGACGATGATGTATCCCGAAGTTCACACCCTTGCGGATGCTAATCTCTGTTTGGAGCGGTGTGGAGGCACAGTGCTCCCCAAGAAGCCACTAGGGCCACCGTAATCTCCTCACGCCCTCGCACAATGCAAGATGCCGTGATTCCACTAAGGGACCCTTGAGGGCGGTCACCGAACCCGTACACTTTGGCAACCCTTGGGGGCGGTCACCGGTACCTGTCAAATTGCTCGGGGCGATCTCCACAACCTAATTGGAGACCCCGACGCTTGCCCGGAGCTTTACACCACAATGATTGAGCTCCGAACACCACCAACCGTCTAGGGCGCCCAAGCACCCAAGAGGAACAAGCTCAAGGGCACCAAACACCCAAGAGTAATAAGCTTCTCAACTTGTAACTTCCACGTATCACCGTGGAGAACTCAAACTGATGCACCAAATGCAATGGCAAGGGCACATGGAGTGCCCAAGTCCTTCTCTCCCAAATCCCACCAAAGCAACTAATGCTAGGGAGGAAAATGAGAGGAAGAACGGAAGAAGAACACGAAGAACTCCAAGATCTAGATCCAAGGGGTTCCCCTCACTTGGAGGAGAAAGTGATTGGTGGAAACGTGGATCTAGATCTCCTCTCTCTTTTCCCCCCAAAACTAGTAAGAATCCATGGAGGGATTGAGAGATAGCAAGCTCGGAGAAGGTCAACAATGGGGGAAGAACACGAGCTCAAAGGATAAGTCTCAATGGGGAAGAAGACCCCCTTTTATAGGTGGGGAGAAAATCCAACCGTTATCCCCTCACTCAGCCCGCACGACGCGGTACTACCGCAGGGAGCTGCGGTACTACCGCGGTTGGCTGTGGTACTACCGTGGTTGGCTGCGGTACTACCGCTGCAGGTTGTGGTACTACCGTATGTGCAACTCTGGCCAGATGAAGGCCTGTTGCACAGGGCAAAGAGCGAGCCCCTACGGTACTACCGTAAGGCAGGCAACACTAGGCACAGAGAAAGCACGGACGTAAAAAATTACTTCCGTACCTACATCCGCTGAGGGAGGACCTGCGCAAAACTCCGGCACGGTACTACCACACACGAAGAGCGGTACTACCACGTAGGGCGCGGATGTAAAAAATTACATCCGCCCCTACTTCCGCTCATGCTGCTAAGCCTGGCCAGAGCCCACGGTACTACCGCGCTCGCGGCGCGGTACTACCGCGTAGGGCGCGGATGTAAAAAATTACATCCGCCCCTACTACCGCTCGAGCAGCTGCGCCTGGCCTGAGGCCACGGTACTACCGCTCCCACAGAGCGGTACTACCGCAAGGGCCTGCGGTACTACCGCTCCGGAGAGCAGTACTACCGCATGCCCCAGATCAGCAACACTAGGAGTCCTTCATTTTGCAGAGAAGACAACAGAGGGAAACAATAAAACCAGAACTGCCATAACTTCTGCAAATGAGCTCCGAATTGACCAAACCCAAGCTTGTTGGATATAGTAAGAAGAGGAAGGGGAGGTATGCCTAACAAGAGAGGAGAGGAACCTCCAACAGAGAAGAACCGGCAGAACCTCCAACATCGAAAACATCATAGAAGATGCATGCAAACTCCGTTTTCGATGAATTCGAGCTTGTCATAAAAATGACCATAAGCTCCAAAACTCACAAGGAGAAGAACCAAACAAGAACCAATAAATACGATGCAAGGATGCAATGGTTTGAGCTCTCTACGAACGATACGATCAAGCAACTCATCGAGAGCCCCCCTTGATAGTACGGCAATCGATCCTATAACCCGGTCTCCCACAACTACCATGAGACCGGTAAAATAGAAAACCTATCAAGGGCAAACCTTTGCCTTGCACAAAGTCCACTTGAGCTAGTTGATGACGATCTACTCCTCCTCAAGATGGACCACCTTTCTTGATTGCGTTGGCTCGATGAAGACTAGTTGATTGCTCCCCCATACTCAATTATGGGTGAGCCCCTCTTCCGCTCATCTTCACAACTCCATTGTCACCACAATGGACGGCAAGCTTCAAGCACTTGATCTCTTCGTGATGCATCACTTGAACTTGCACACCGCAACCTAACCCCACAAAGAACTCTCACGAAGACCATGGGTTAGCACACAAAGCGTAATGGACAATGCTTACCATACCATGGGATCACTTGATCCCTCTCGGTACATCTTCTACGCTTTGTGAGTTGATCAACTTGATTCACTCTTGACTTAGTATTAATCAACCTTGAATCTTTGCAACTCTCTTCATTTGGATGATGTCTTGAAGGTAAACATGAATGATCACACAATCTTCTTCTTCAAGACATGCTTGCAATAAGCTCAACACTCACATGACCAATCTTTGGATAATTCCTTAATAGCACCTTGGTCAACTCATAAACTCCTTGAAACCAACAAATGGACTCCAAGAAAAGCCTATGGACAAACCCTTCAAATATAACTCAAGGCAACCATTAGTCCATAGAGATTGTCATCAATTGCCAAAACCAAACATGGGGGCACCGCATGTTCTTTCAGTAGTCTTTATGGTCATGATAGCACTTTATGTAAGGCGTTACCAGTAATGCCATGCCTTAATGTACATTAAACCCTGCATAACTGAGGGCATGAGGGGTCTGGCAGACTATATAAGCCACCCCATCCTCAGTGTAAAGGGTTCGCACCCCTGTAACTCATACGCATATAATCCAGTCGACCACCTCTGGGCTTCGAGACGTAGGGTTGTTACTTCCTCCAAGAAGGGCCTGAACTCGTAAATCTCTTGCGTATACAACTACTCCATAATTAGGATCTTGCCTCTCCATACCTACCCCCCCCCCTATTCTACTGTCAGGCTTAGAACCACGACACCCGGTACTTTCATGCGTCTTATGCATTTTGTGCTTCGTCCTTACATTGGAGTGTTTTTTGTGGTTTACTTCGATGACATTCTTGTTTTTAGCAAATCCATGAAAGAGCATCTAAATCATGTTAGGGCTATTTTGCAAACTCTTCGCAAGGAACGTCTTTATGCCAACGTGAAAAAGTGCACATTTGGTGTTGACAAGCTTGTTTTCTTGGGTTTCGTTGTTTCTTCCAAGGGTGTCCATGTTGATGAATCTAAAATTGAAGCAATTAAAACTTGGCCCCAACCCACCAATTTGCAACAAGTGTGTAGCTTTCTTGGCCTTGCAGCTTTTTATCATCGCTTTGTGAAAGACTTTAGCACCATCACCACACCTTTGCATGCTTTGAGTAAGAAAAATCCTCCTTTTGTTTGGGGACCTTTGCAATCTACCGCTTTTGATGATCTCAAATCTTTGCTTACTCGTGCTCCGATTCTCGCTTTGCCCAACTTTGAGAAAACTTTTGAGGTTCATTGCGATGCAAGCGGTACCGGAATTGGCGGAGTTTTGATGCAAGAAAAATGAGCCATTGCATATTTTAGTGAAAAACTCCCCGGTGCTCAACTTAACTATCCCATCTATGACAAAGAATTGTATGCTTTAGTGCGTGTGCTACATGTTTGGGAACATTATCTTAGACCTCATGAGTTTGTCATACATACCGATCATGAAACGCTTAAGTACTTGAAAGGTCAAACTAAGTTGAACAAGCGTCATGCCAAATGGAGTGAATTTATTAAATCTTTTCCCTATGTGATCAAGTACATTATGGGTAAGGAAAATGTTGTTGTGGATGCCCTTCCCCGCATATGCACGCTTGTCACTAAACTTGAGTTGAATGTTGTTGGCTTTGACCACATCAAAGACTTGTATGCAAATTATCCTTCTTTTGCTACTCCTTATGCTAAGTGTTTGACGCATACATCTTGGGAATGATATTACATCAAGGATGATTATCTTATGAGAGCTAACAAACTTTGCATTCCCGAGTCTTCTCTTCATTTGCTCCTTTTGCAAGAGGCTCATGGAGGCGGACTCATGGGACGCTTCAGACGCGGCAATACATTCGCCACGCTCTCCAAGAACTACTTTTGGCCCAAGATGTTTCGCGACGTCTCACGCTTCACTAACCGATGCTCTACATGTCGCAAAGCTAAGTCTAAAGCCCTATCCTATGGTATTTAATTGCCTCTTCCTGTTCCTTATCAATCTTGGGAAGACATTAGCATGGATTTTGTACTTGGTTTGCCTAGAACTCAAAATGGAAAGGATTCTGTGTTTGTTGTTGTGGACCAATTTTCTAAGATGGCACATTTCATTCTATGCAACAAGATGGACGATGCTTCACATGTTGCAAATCTTTTTGTAGCGAAATCTTGCGACTCCATGGAGTACCAAACACAAGCGTCTCGGACCACGACGTCAAGTTCTTGAGTTACTTTTGGAAGACTCTATGCGCCAAGCTCGGAATCAAGCTCTTGTTCTCGTCGGCATACCATCCTCAGACCAACGTCCAAACGGAGGTGGCGAACCGTACACTCTCCACTCTACTTCGCGTGTTGATCAAAAGGAACATCAAGGAGTGGGAGGAGTGCCTACCCATCGTCGAGTATGCCTACAACCGCACAAGACATTCGACTACCAGCAAGTCCCCCTTCGAGGTCGTCTACGGCTTCAACCCATTGTCCCCATTGGACATCCTACCTCTTCCTCTACAAGAGCACACCAACCTCGATGCGAGTGCACGAGAAAGCTACCTCAAGAAGATGCATGAAGATACAAGGACAACCATCGAGCGCCAAGTACAACGCCTGGCGACCAAGCTCAACATCAACAAACAACCCGTGATATTCAACATTGGAGATCTCGTGTGGCCACACCTTTGCAAGGACCGCTTCCCCAATGAACGCAAGTCCAAACTTCTACCTCGAGCCGATGGACCCTTCAAGGTGCTAGCACGCTACAACAACAATGCCTACAAGATCGACCTCCCACGAGACAAGTACAACGTGAGCTACATCTTCAACGTCAAAGACCTCTCACCATACCATGGTGATGCAACTTTCGATCCGAGGTCGGATCTTTCCCAAGGTGGGAGATGATGTGGAGCATCCCACGTTCATCCCCATGGGCGTGTCTACATCTCCCATGACACCACTTGGACCTATGACAAGAGCTCGAAAAAAGGCTATCGAAGATAAGGTGAACTCGCTCCTCTCCGAACTCCCTCTCTCTACTTACGAGACATGGCTACTATGTCACGCAGAGGAGACTCTATGTGTGATCAGGTGCTTGGAGGAGAGCCAAGGAATAGCTACACTCAATGGCCAAGACAGCGAGGACACCAAGCGGGAAGGACAAGAAGAGTAGCTGCCACGGAAGCTACAAGCACTGGACGACCGGACCAGCCTGGACGTCCGACCCCTGGAGGTCGCAACAGCCCAAGGAAGACTGGACAGTAAAATCTATAGGCTCCGGACGACCGGCCCAGCCCGGACGTCCGGCAACTCCCGGCAAGCGGACGACTGGCCGCACCAGACGTCCGGCAACTGGACTCCCGAGAGGATATTAACAGAATGCCGAGGCCACCGGACGTCCGTCACACCAGCACCAGAACCAAAATAGCGGATGTCCGATCCTACCGGACGTCCGAACCTCTGTGAGCGACCGGACGACCGGTAGAGACCGGACATCCGCTGCCTGTGTAACTGTAGCTTCGGGCTGATGCCCTTGTACCCCTTCACTTCGACCCCCATTTTCACTATGACTATAAATAGACCTCTCCCACCTCCTAGCTAGGGTTAGTGTTGATTTAGCTCATTTGTGAGATAGAGCCTCGCTCATCCATCCTGATCTACTCCTTGTGAGGGACCAACACCTCTTCGGAGAAGATCCACCGGGATTCAAGACCTCCATCCGGAGAAGACCAACATCAAGACCTCCTCACGGAGAAGAACCGGTTAGCCTTTGTATCGTCCCGTGTTGGACTTGGATCTTGTATCTCTCCTTGTGTTTCGATGATCTAGCACATGTGTGACTTTGTTCTTGTTGGTTGAGTGTTCTCTCGTGTTTTTCCCTCGTTCCCCTCCTCGTGTTCTTCATGTTCCTTGTAGGGATTCTCTCCAAACGTGAAAGATCGGCCTCTAGGGTTCTACCCTACATCACTATCCCCCTAGGCACGTCCCATACCTCGTGGATACCTCATGGACCCCCCTGACTTGTTCCCGATGCCAACACCTCTTATATATCCCCAAACTTCCAGAACAGAACCAAGATTGGGAGTTCTGCTGCCGCAAGCCCTATGTAGCCCCCAAAAACCAATCGGGACCCTATTCCGGCACATTACTGGAGGGAGGATCAATCACCGATGGCCATCTTCATCATCCCGACGCTCTCCATGACGAGGAGGGAGTAGTTCACCCTCGGGGCTGAGGATATGTACCAGTAGCTATGTGTTTGATCTGTCTCTCTCTCTCTCTCTCTCTCTCTCTCTCTCGTGTTTTTGATATGGCACAATCTTGATGTACCGCGAGCTTTGCTATTATAGTTGGATCTTAGGATGTTTCTCCCCCTCTACCTTGTTTTAATGGATTGAGTTTTCCCTTTGAAGTTATCTTTTCGGATTGAGTCTTTAAGGATTTGAGAACACTTGATGTATGTCTTGCATGTGCTTATCTGTGGTGACAATGGGATATTCACGTGATCCACTTGATGTATGTTTTGGTGATCAACTTGCGGGTTCTGTGACCTTGTGAACTTATGCATAGGGGTTGGCACACGTTTTCGTCTTGACTCTCCGGTAGAAACTTTGGGGCACTCTTTGAAGTTCTTTGTGTTGGTTTGAATAAATGAATCTGTGATTGTGTGATGCATATTGTATAATCAAACCCGCGGATACTTGAGGTGACATTGGAGTATCTAGGTGACATTAGGGTTTTTGTTGATGTGTGTCTTAAGGTGTTATTTCACTATGAACTCTAGGGCTGTTTGTGACACTTATAGGAATAGCCCAATGGATTGATCGAAAAAAATAAATTTGAGGTGGTTTCGTACCCTACAATAATCTCTTTGTTTGTTCTCTGCTATTAGTGACTTTGGAGTGACTCTTTGTTGCACGTTGAGGGATTGTTATATGATCCAATTATGTTATCATTGTTGAGAGAACTTGCACTAGTGAAAGTATGAACCCTAGGCCTTGCTTCGAAGCATTGCAATACCGTTTTCGCTCACTTTGTTACTTGCTACCTTGCTGTTTTTATATTTTCAGATTACAAAAACCTATATCTACCATCCATATTGCACTTGTATCACTATCTCTTCGTCGAACTAGTGCACCTATACAATTTACCATCTTATTGGGTGTGTTGGGGACACAAGAGACTCTTTGTTATTTGGTTGCAGGGTTGTTTGAGAGAGACCATCTTCATCCTACACCTCCCACGGATTGATAAACCTTGGGTCATCCACTTGAGGGAAATTAGCTATTGTCCTACAAAACTCTGCGCTTGGAGGCCCAACACGAGTCTACAAGAAGAAGGTTGCGTAGTAGACATCGAGCTCTTTTTTGGCGCCGTTGCCGGGGAGGTTAGGGCTTGAAGGTATATCTTTAGATCTTGCAATTGAATCTTTTAGTTTCTTGTTTTATCACTAGTTTAGTCCATAAAAGAAAACTACCAAAAAAATATGGAATTGAGGTTGCCTTATATGCTTCATCTTTATCATGTCTTTCGTGAAAATAAGGATTCCGATAATTGTGCCAAAGTGTTAGAAGAAGAGTGCAATAAAATGGTTGGCATACAATATTTGAATGATGAGCATGATTGCAATGATGTTAGTATGAATTCCTTGAATATCCATGATACTAATGATATGCAAAGCCACAAGCTTGGGGATGCTATGTTTGATGAAGATGATATTTTTTTGTCCCCCAAGTTTTGATGAGAATATTTATTATGATGAAAGAATGCCTCCTATCTATGATGATTATATTTATGAAAGTAGGTTGGGAAGAGTGTCAACTTTAGGAATTAATGATCCCACTATTTTTGAGGGTGTTGAATCTTATTGTGATAATTATGAAAGTGGATTTGGAGAGGTCATGACTTTATTTAGTGATGAATCCACTATTTTGGAAGAGGTTCCAATTGATTATGAGAACAAAGTTGCTATCTATGATGATTACTGTGATGACATGTATGCTATAAAGAATAATGATAACCATGAAACTTGTCATCATGATTTTAATTTTCAATTGGATTATGCCTCACAAGATAGTTATTTTGTTGAGTTTGCTCCCACCACTATTCATAAGAAGAAATTTGCTTATGAGGAGAGTAATAAAAATTCTATGCTAAAGCATCATGAAAAGAGTGCTTTATGTGATAGTTATATTGTTGAATTCATTCATGATGCTACTAAAAATTATTATGAGGGAGGAATATATGCTTGTAGGAATTGCAATAATGTCAAGTTTCCTCTCTATGTGTTGAAAATCTTGAAGTTATGCTTGCTTTGTCTTCCTATGCTAGTTGATTCTTGCTTCCATAAATTGTCTCTCACAAAATCCCTATGCATAGGAAGTGGGTTAGACTTAAATGCATTGTTGAGGAAATCGTTAACTGGTAGCTGCTCGGTTGGCTGGCGAGTAGGGTATTAACGGGCTAATCGGCAAGTTAATCGGCCATTTAATCAATTAATCGGATGATTTATCGTTTTTTCGGCTACTCGGTGACCCTATGAGTAGGGATTAATCGGCAAGTTAACTGGTTAATCGGATGAATTCTTGAACAGGGCTTAAATGTGCTATTCATATGCTTCACGATTCTCTCCTTGTGTTTCAATTCTTATCTTTTATGTGAGCATCATTGAAATCATCATGCCTAGCTAAAAAGGCATTAAAGAAAAGTGCTTGTTGGGAGATAACCCAATATTTACCCTTACTGTTTTTGTGTTCTCACATGATTAAGATACTGTATTAATCATGTTTTATAGCTTTTGTTTCAATAAAGTGCCAAGTAAAGCCTTTTGTATAGTGTGGATGACAGTTGACTTGATTCTGTGCAAAAACAGAAACTTTTGCGCTAAGTCCAGGAAATTTGAAAATTCACTGTAACATGATTTTGATCTGAATTTTTTCCACAAGATTTATATACAAATTTCCTAGATTGTCCTAATTGTTCAGAATTTTTGGAGTTATAGAGGTATGGGAAGTTTCCATATTACTATAGACTATTCTGTTTTAGACAGATTCTGTTTTCTATGTGTTGTTTGCTTATTTTGATGAATCTATGAGTAGTATCGGAGGGTATGAACCATGGAGAAGTTGGAATACAGTATATACAACACCAATATGAATTTAGAATGAGTTCACAACAGTACCTAAGTGGTGATTTATTTTCTTGTACTAACGAAGCTTACGAGTTTTCTGTTGAGTTTTGTGTTGTGAAGTTTTCAAGTTTTGGGTAAAGCTTCGATGAACTACGGAATAAGGAGTGGCAAGAGCCTAAGCTTGGGGATGCCCAAGGCACCCCAAGGTAATATTCAAGGAAAACTAAGAGACTAAGCTTGGGGATGCCCCGGATGGCATCCCCTCTTTCGTCTTCGTTCATCGGTAACCTTACTTGGAGCTATATTTTTATTCACCACATGATATGTGTTTTGCTTGGAGCGTCATTTTATTTTGTTTGTATTTCCTTGCCATTATTCATAGACATGTTTTCTATCTTTTAGTTCAATAAAAAGTTCAAGTATAGCCTTTACCATGCTTATTTTACAAGTCTATATGTTGTTGTTTTGAAAATAGAAAGTTTGTTGTTATGTTTTGAATATTGGTGAATAGTCAGAACATGATAAAATCTTGAAATTTTGACACAATGAGTAACAACAAAATTTCTACAGTGAGGTAATTTTTACACAATGAGCAATCAAAAAATCTATTTTTATCATTTACCTACTCGAGGACGATCAGGAATTAAGCTTGGGGATGCTTGATACGTCTCCAACGTATCTATAATTTTTTATTGTTCCATGCTATTATATTATCCATCTTGGATGTTTTATATGCATTTATATGCTATTTTATATGATTTTTGGGACTAACCTATTAACCTAAAGCCCAGTGACAGTTTCTGTTTTTTCCTTGTTTTTGAGTATCGCAGAAAAGGAATAGCAAACGGAGTCCAATTGACCTAAAAAATTTTGGAGATTATTTTTGGACCAGAAGAAGCCCACGGAGCATCGGAGATGGACAAGAAGAGTCCCGAGGCCACCATGAGGGTGGAGGGCACGCCCTATCCCCCTGGGTGCGCCCCCCTACCTTGTGGCTGCCTCGTGGACCCCCCTGACTTGTTCCCAACGCCAACACCTCTTATATATCCCCAAACTTCCAGAACAGAACCAAGATCGGGAGTTCCGCTGCCGCAAGCCTCTCTAGCCACCAAAAACCAATCGGTACCCTGTTCCGGCACCCTGCCGGAGGGGGGATCCATCATCGGTGGCCAGCTTCATCATCCCGGCGCTCTCCATGACGATTCACCCTCGGGGCTGAGGGTATGTACCAGTAGCTATGTGTTTGACCTCTCTCTCTCTCTCCTGTTCTTAATATGGCACGATCTTGATGTATCGCGAGCTTTGCTATTATAGTTGGATCTTATGATGTTTCTCCCCCTCTACCTTCTTGTAATGGATTGAGTTTTCCCTTCAAAGTTATCTTATCGGATTGAGTCTTTAAGGATTTGAGAACACTTGATGTATGTCTTGCATGTGCTTATCTGTGGTGACAATGGGATATTCACGTGATCCACTTGATGTATGTTTTGGTGATCAACTTGTGGGTTATGTGACCTTGTGAACTTATGCATAGGGGTTGGCACACGTTTTCGTCTTGACTCTCTGGTAGAAACTTTGGGGCACTCTTTGAAGTTCTTTGTGTTGGTTTGAATAAATGAATCTGAGATTGTGTGATGCATATCGTATAATCAAACCCGCGGATACTTGAGGTGACATTGGAGTATCTAGGTGACATTAGGGTTTTGGTTGATGTATGTATTAAGGTGTTATTTTACTACGAACTCTACGGCTGTTTGTGACACTTGTAGGAATAGCCCAATGGATTAATTGGAAAGAATAACTTTGAGGTGGTTTCGTACCCTACAATAATCTCTTCGTTTGTTCTTTGCTATTAGTGACTTTGAAGTGACTCTTTGTTGCATGTTGAGCGATTGTTATATGATCCAATTATGTTAAAATTGTTGAGAGAACTTGCACTAGTGAAAGTATGAACTCTAGGCCTTGGTTCGAAGCATTGCAATACCTTTTTCGCTCAATTTTATTACTTGCTACCTTGTTGTTTTTTTATATTTTTAGATTACAAAAACCTATATCTACCATCCATATATGTAAAATCATATATGTGTCCATGGGTTTATGCTTATGTCCCATGCAAGAAATGGGGATGAATTTTGAACACCACGGCACCGTGGCTCTCCGGCAAATGTTGAGGTACTTGCTTTTTTAATTCTAGTAAATCCAAAATCCGTCTGAATTTCGTGAACCTTGGCATGCTATCATGGAATGGAATCAACATGTTGGGGTAAAAAATATTGTCCCATTTGGGGCAGGTTATGGTATAAGCTTCTCACAAACTAGAGCTTGTCAATTTTTAGGATTTTTTGGGGTTCGTTTGGACATTTTTATGCATTAATTGAGTTTTTGATGCATTCATGTGCGTAATTCAGATTTGAACTACATGCACATGCTCTAGTGCATATAAATTGGTTGAAAATTGAAATCTGTGTCCTTGGTTGCATGCTTAGGTCCCATGCAGGAAATGGGAATGAATGCCAATCACCCTACCACCGTCACTCTGTCGCAGACATTGAGATTCCTAGTTTTCAAATTCTAGTAAATACAAAACTCGTCTGAAATTCATGAAACTTGGCATGCTATCATGGAGCGGCATCAACATGTCGTGGTAAATTTTTTGTCCCATTTGGGGCAGGTTTGGGTATATGCTTCTCACAAACCAGAGCTTCTCACAACAGGCCTGATGGTTTCGATAGGGAACGTCCCACCTTTGGGGACGAAACGATCTCCATTTCCTCTTATTGCTTTCAAAAAAATTCTCGTGTCAACATAGAACAACGGGAGTGTTGTGTCAATTTTTGGGATTTTTCGGGGTTCGTTTGGACATTTTTATGCATTATTTGAGTTTTCAATGCATTTATGTGCATAATTCAAATTTGAACTACATGCACATGCTCTAATGCATATAAATTGGTTGAAAATCCAAATATTCGTCGTTGGTTGCATGCTTAGGTCCCATGCAAGAAATGGGAATGAATGTCAAACACCCTACCACCGTCACTCGGCCGCAAACATTGAGATACCTGGTTTTTAAATTCTAGTAAATCCAAAACTCGTCTGAAATTCATGAAACTTGGCATGCTATCATGGGGCAGCATCAACATGTTGTGGTAAATGTTTTGTCCCATTTGGGGCAGGTGTGGGTATAAGCTTCTCGCAAATCAGAGCTTCTCTCACAACAAGCCTAGTGATTTCGGTAGGGTACGTAACACCTTGGGCGACAAACGATATTTGTTGCCTCTTCTTACTTTCAAAAATTTTCTCATGTCAACATAGAACAACACGAGTGTTGTGTCAACTTTTGGGATTTTTCGGGGTTCGCTTGGACGTTTTTATGCATTAACTGGGTTTTCTAGGCATTTTATGTGCATAATTCAAATTTGAACAACATGCACATGCTCTATTGCATATAAATTAGTTAAAAATTCAAATATGTGTCGTTGTTGCATGCTTAGGTCCCATGCAAGAAATGGGAATGAATGTCAAACACCCTGCCACCATCACTCGGCCGCAAACATTGAGATACCTGGTTTTTAAATTCTAGTAAATCCAAAACTCGTCTGAAATTCATGAAACTTGGCATCCTATCATGGAGCGGCATCGACATGCCGTGGTAAATTTTTTGTTCCATTTGGGGCAGGTTTGGGGATATGCTTCTCACAACAAGCCTGATGGTTTCAGTAGGGAATGTCCCACCTTTGGGGAAGAAACGACATCCATTGCATCTTATTGCTTTCAAAACATTTCTCGTGTCAACATAGAACAATAGGAGTGTCGTGTCAATTTTTTGGATTTTTGGGGGTTCGTTTGGACATTTTTATGTATTAATTGAGTTTTCAATGCATTTATGTGCATAATTCAAATTTGAACTACATGCACATGCTATAATGCATATAAATTGGTTGAAAATTTAAATTTGTGTCCTTGGTTCCATGCAAGAAATGGGAATGAATGTCAAACACCCTGCCACCGTCACTCGGCCGCAAACATTGAGATACCTGGTTTTAAAATTCTAGTAAATCCAAAACTCGTCTGAAATTCATGACACTTGGCATGCTATCATGGAGCGGCATCAACATGTCGTGGTAAAAATTTTGTCCCATTTGGGGCAGGTTTGGGTATATGCTTCGCACAAACCAGAGCTTCTCACAACAGGCCTGATGGTTTCGATAGGGAATGTCCCACCTTTGGGGACGAAACGATCTCCATTGCCTCTTATTGCTTTCAAAAAAAATCTCGTGTCAACATAGAACAATGGGAGTGTTGTGTCAATTTTTGGGATTTTTCGGGGTTTGTTTGGACATTTTTATGCATTAATTGAGTTTTCAATGCATTTATGTGCATAATTCAAATTTGAACTACATGCACATGCTCTAATGCATATAAATTGGTTGAAAATTCAAATATTCGTCCTTGGTTGCATGCTTAGGTCCCATGCAAGAAATGGGAATGAATGTCAAACACCCTACCACCGTCACTCGGCCGCAAACATTGAGATACCTGGTTTTTAAATTTTAGTAAATCCAAAACTCGTCTGAAATTCATGAAACTTGGCATGCTATCATGGGGCAGCATCAACATGTCGTGGTAAATTTTTTGTCCCATTTGGGGCAGGTTTGGGTATAAGCTTCTCACAAACCAGAGCTTCTCACGAAAAGCCTGATTCTTTCGGTAGGGAACGTGCCACCTTTGGGGACGAAACGATATCCGGTGCCTCTTATTGCTTTCAAAAACTTCTAGTGTCGACATAGAACAACATGAGTGTTGTGTTAAATTTTGGAATTTTTTGGTGGTTTGTTTGGACATTTTTATACATTAATTGGGTTTTCTAGGCATTTTATGTGCATAATTCAAATTTGAACTACAGCACATGCTCTAGTGCATATAAATTGGTTGAAAAATCAAATCTTTGTCCTTGGGTGCATGCTTAGGTCTCATGCAAGAAATGGGAATGAATTTCAAACACCAGGGCACTGTTGATTGCCGGCAAAACGTTGAGATACTTTGTTTTTAAATTCTAGCAAATCCAAAACTCGTATGAAATTAATGAAACTTGGCATGCTATCAATGAATGGCACCGGACATGTTGTGGTATTTTTCGTGTCCATTTTCAGAGAAGGCGCACTCGAATAACAGCCAACAAAGGCATTTTGAAACAAATAGCTACCACTCTATAATCACAAACGTTTGTATAATACAAATCGTGTGCGTTATGTTAACAGTTCACTAGATCAATGATGGCGCGCGTTGCCGCGCCCGTCTATTTTAAAAATAATTTAATATTAAATTTTGCACATATATGGTCATACAAAACATGAAAGTTAAATATCACAGTCTTCTAAATCAATGTGAGGAGTCAGAAAATATTGATACCAATTTGTGCAAGAGCATCATACGTCCAGCTAGTGATAGTACATGAAGGTTTTCAAAATGTGGGAAGGATTATCTCATGCAGAGCAAGAAGCACCTTGATATTTCTAACATGTGCAATTTTTTTCTTCCAGGAAGATAAGCATTCTTTTGTTCCTAGAAATCTATCTCTAGCACAAATATGGAATATGATAGCATCCATTTAATATAATCTGAACAATTACAATTACAATGTTTCAAGTGTAAAAGCATAGAGACAGATAGCATACATTTCCAAACAGGAAGCACAACAACTGTATTCCAAGTGGAGATCTGGCACATGTAGAGAACCTAAAATCGAGCTCTAAAATATCCAAAAAATTATTTCCAATAATCTACATATTCAGGAAAGGAAATGGTTTCAAAAATTCATAATAGGTAGCTCGTTTGGCTAGCAATACATTTATCTGACATTACACGCACACTACGTTTGCAGTCAACACTCATTGGCAACTGTGTACTACAAATGACAAACACCATGGATATCATCAGTTAGAGATATTAACCAGTTGTGCAAGTAAGAAAGTTTGCATTTGCTTTCATTCAAATACATACATAGTTGTGCGCAAAAATAGTATAACCTGAAGTATTAGAAGAATGCCTAACATGTGGCTCGTGAAAGTTCAGATTGACACTCATCCCATAAAAAATAAATGCATTGTAAAGTCACTAAGCACCTTCCATGAAAATTTTTAATTTATAGCATTGAAAATTCACAACCTCTTCATCTGGATGGCAATCTAAGCACCTTACTTTGAAACACGGGTTATATCTAATACATTGCAAGTATACATGGAGTTAATCAAATGGGAAAGGAACATGCGTAGCCAGCCCAGTGGGTTCTTATTGAACTTTGGGAAAAATTGATGTGTATGCCTTGTTATATTAGTTTATATATCCAAATAATGTGTATCCAATATATCTGGTGGTTCCACTGCAATAATATGTACAACACAAAATGAGGTATAAAGAACACATGGTGCTTCCATGGAAATAATTCTGTACCATGAGATGTGAAAACATGATTACATATTAGCTATTAAAACAATAAATAATTAAATATCGAGAATAAATACTTTTACAGAATTTTTGGTGAGTCTGAACTCACGTCTCTCAGCAAGGAGCAGGCTCCCTCTCTCCCTGTGATTTGTCTGTCACCCCTGAATAAATATTAGTATGTTTGAACAAGAGGACATGGTGGATGATCATACTAAACTTCGCAAATAAGAACTGTTGCAGGACACAAATGAATTTGAAGCGTAACAGTGAGTACTGATTCAACAACCTGTTCCAAGAACATAATTACAAGGTATTTGGCTTTGTTTGAATCAACTTAACTAAATAAAACAGTTATTTTGCTTTCATTACTTTCACTAACACTGTAGCATCTAACCATTAAAAACATGACTATTTTTCCTTTGCAGGGCCTAACTACAAATTAGGACAAGTGCTCCATTAGAAAGCATAGAAGCAATCCTCAGCAAGAAAAATATGTTGTTGTGCTAAAGAAATGACGAAGCACTGTTCAAAAAGTACATGAAAAATACTTTTCTTTGACTTACCTCACATTATGGAGCAATGTTATTATTTAGTTTTATCTCTAACCCAAGGGAGACTCATAGTGGTGAGAAATTACAAAAGACACATAATCATCCATCAGTTGTATTCTTATAATATTCAATCAAAATTCAACATTACAAATAGAAATAACACAAAAATTTAGTATTAGGTGGACTGGAACATTGAATAATTGGAGGCCAATTACTCAACTATAGTCATATGCATGGATAGTCAAATCAAATCAAAAGTTCAACAAATTTCATATGCTGATTCAAAAACAGTGCATATTCTGTACCATAGCATGCAGCCAGGGAGAAATCAGGGAATATCAATCATGGAGACCTCTAGTGGCTGGAGTGCATGGCCGAAGCTGCACCAAGGGAACTGTAATTTGAAAGAGTACTGAAAAATGCATCTTGATGGAAAAGGTACTCTACATGGCAAAGTTTGCAGGGGAAATTTCCAGATATTAGATGAGAAGGCTAGAGAACATGTCCACTTATTATTCCTCGTCGTAAACACCACAACCTGAAGGAAATAATTAAGTTAGGAAATCAAGGGGTCTACAGAGGGGTCGTGAGCGAGGTGCTGGGTAACAGGAGTAGATACAGCAGTGAAGAAAAGGTAGCAGGCACAACCGTCGCACCTTGTTGTTGCCTGAATGATGGTTTCCGCGGTGCTTGGGTGCAGGCACAGAGCGAGGATGGTGGTCCAGTGGTTACCCCTTCTACTTCCCTAATCATCACCGCCGCACAGATCCCGGTACCCTGGATGCAATCCGGAATGAGCCGGCGGAGGAGAGAGACGGTCGGCTGGGTCAGGAGAAGGCAAGCAAGAGGGAGACGCCGGTTCCAGGAGAGCCGAGAGTGCCAGGGAGATCAGAGTGCCAGGTGATGAAGTACATACAGGCGCCTGTATACAGATTTGAAAAATAGAAACGCACACCTCTATTAATTTCCGCCCGCGAGTGGCGCACTTCAGCTGTGATGAATGATTCCACAAACTGACGATTGATTGCTTCCGTCAATCTCGCTACTGAATTTCATCCCTAGGTCTGCTTCACCGAACAGCCGCACGATCTCGCTAGACAAGGACCGGCCTCGATCGTAACCTAGCGATAGCATGCCCCCACCTGCGAGTTGTTTCCTTTTTTCGAGGGTAAATTAAGGACCGACACCCAGTAATTGGGCTCTCTCGATGAAACAGACCCAGTAGCTACAGAGAAAGGTCCAATTTAATACCAAAAGCCCAAATATGTCACCAGAGCAGCGGCCCATCAAAGGTGAGCGCTCGTTGGTAGCGATCAGAGGGAGCGAATTTGGGATTGAGGGACAATCGGACGGCCATAAACGCCCTAATTGAGGATCGGATGGCTACGAGTGCTAATGGCCTGGGAAGGCTAGAAAAGTGCTCAGTTATAATGTTTCTAAATGTGGCGCCATGTGTCTTGGTTTTAGTGGCTATAGGAGGTGCCATGCAGGCAGCTGCTTGACTGAACGGGAGGCGTGCGAGCGCAGTCCGGTGCGTAGTCTGACCGAGAGGAGTGCAAGCTGACCTCCAATGCGCAGGCTCATCAAGAAGCATGCAAGTTGTACACTGTGCAGGCTCACTGGGAAGTGAGCCCTTTGACTTCCATGGCCACCCACCTTCCTCTCCATTAATGGCGCCCGAGCCACTGCTTAATACGGGCGGCCTTACTGTTCACCTCACATTCCCCTCCCTCCCGCAGACCTCCACCAACGCCATGGCGCAGAAGGATCATCTGCCACTAGACTTCAAGTTTGGTGAAGTCGACTCCGAGCCGGAGGAGACAGAAAATAAGGAGGAATGGGGCCTCATGGACATGGCCTAGAACGAGCTGGCCGTGGTGGTTGCTGCCCCCACTCCCGTCCCAGCTCCCATCCCCACGCCCGCGCCAGCGACCAGCCCCATAGCATTGATGGGCTGGTCACCAAGCACTACCACAGAGCTGGAAACCGCGGGCGTCAGCAAGGTCTCCGCGGACCCGCACGAGCACGTGTACATGCCAGCACCAACGTCCGTGCCCGTGTGCGCCCCTCCACCCACCGCGGCGCCGGTCCCCGTGCATTTGGCTGCACCCGTCGCGTCATGCCCATGCGCGCGTCCCCCTGCGGCATGGGACGCCGCCGTCGACCGCTACCTCTCAGCACCACCAGTTGCCGTCCTCCCGCGCCCCGCCCGTCGATCGTGCGACGATATGATGTTTGATATACAAGTGAAGAACATTATGTGCTGCCTTGAAGACTTCAACAACGGCGTCCTAGAGGACGATTTGGGGGGATTTCACAGAATCAGGCAGGAAGCTTGCGCGGGAACTTGCAAGGTTGCGTGGGAACAGGCTCACGGACAATTCATTGGCGCCACTGTTTGGCCAAAAGAACGCCCCCGCACGCTGCGCAAGCTTGCACTGTAAGTCGTCTATGGCAGTGCGGTGATAAGACATGCGAGAGGAGGACAAAAGGCCACGTACACATTTGGTTAATTAAAAAAAGTTTGCAATTTAATTACATACTATACCCCCATCCTGGTTTATAAGTAGGATTTAACTAATAAAATAAGAATGCATTTCGCCAAAGATTATATAGTTGGATTCGTATTTGAACATAGTTTTCAATTATATAATTTTTATAACATGCATTAACATTTTGTTGGTTAAATTTGAGGGAAAAGTATGGCACAGAATATAAAGGGGACTATAGACCAAGACGGAGGTAGTAGCACACGGCCGCTCTCTACGCAGCAACGCAACTGTCAGTCGGCTTGTAGGCGACCATTTCCTGCGTGTTCAACTGCTCTATGTGTGTGGTTGCTTGCGGTTGAGGCGGCCGCGGCGCGCTCTACTCGCATCCAACCGCGCGCGCTCTGCTCTCGCGTCCCTCTGGGTGCTCTGCCCTCGTCCCTCCATGCGCTCTGCCAGTGTTTGGGGCCGACGCACGATCACGAATGTTCGTGTGCATGCGGTTGCGCCAGGCGTGGCGTGACAATGCAGTTACCCGCTGCAAAAACTGCCATGCAGACGCGGCGAGAATCTAGGCCGCCCGACCCCCATTTATTCCTGTGGCCATTTACCTTCATCTCTTGCGTCACACGACACAATAAGGACACCCATGACTACACATACAGAGAGGACATCCAGCGGTTCCAATGGCGATCCCCGTGGCTCCAATGGCGCTCCCTGTGGCTGACGACGACAACTACGAGTAGTTCACCACGCATCACGTAGTGGACACCCACGTGAGGGGGAAGGCCCTCTCGGTGGTGTACACGAATGATCCGGTGTCGGTGGAGAGCTCCATCCAAACTATGGAGCAGTTCCTTGTCGAGGACAAGTACCAAGTGGTCGGCTTCGACCTCGGGTACACCATCGGTCGTGCCGGGCACGATTAGAAGGTTGTCGTCGCCCAGTTGTGCGTGCGACATGACGTTCTTGTCTACCACTACCACCTGGCCACAAGGCCTTGCGAGCGTTTCTCCTGGTTTATCAACAGCTCCGACTACAGTTTCGCTATGGTGGATATCACCAACAATCTAAAAGCGCTCAAGGTTTCGGGCTTGATATGTCGGAATCTTCTCAACACCCAGGACCACTACAAGGTCTGGGGCATCAACAACAACAAACTGAACTCCCTGGTTGACCTTGCCTCGGCCATCATCGACCCCTACTACATGAAGATGAAGGATGAGAGCGAGAAGAACAAGAACGCCCGGCACAGTGTTTGGCATGAGAGACTGGATGAACAACACATCAAGTACGTGGCCAAGGACGCGTACACAAGCTACGAGATGTATAGGCGGATCGTTGACATGAGGAAGTGTCTTCTTCCTGCCCCAGACTAGGGATCGATCCACAAAGCAGTGGCGGGAGCATCACAAGAAGTAGATGACAAGACGATCGTTTCTCCTACTTTAGAATGCATGCAATTGTTTATTGAGGTGTGTGCGAATGATCTGTATAGTCACTTATGTAATTGGATGTTCATTTCAGTTATATATATATACATGTTATTCTTCTGTAGACAGAGCAAATCACACGGCTTATTAGCAGCAATCGTCTATGTTATTATTGGTCGTCACACATATTTCTTATCACGAACCTGTTTGCCGCGTATCACACACATCTTGTTTAGTTGAACCATTTCCATTGTGTTGCGCAATAAAGGATGCAAAGAGGGATCCTACAACAGCAAGGACCAGCTTCCCTACCGATAGCTCATCTAACAGAACTCCCAAGTTAACTGTGTTGAGGCTGGAGTAGTCATGAGATGGGTGACCGGATGGGAGTGGACTCGATATTAACTAGATGGATGGGTCACTGCAAAGGTTTATAATAAACCTTTGTAGTGACCCATCCATCTGGTTAATATCGAGGTCTTTGTTTTGTAATTTTTGACATTTTTTGTTTTTTGAACACATGTTGATTGACTTGAAGAAGGTCTATCTCGTTACTTTTTGACAATTTTTTGTTTTTTGAACACATGTTGATTGGCTTGAATGATGGTCTATTCCGTTACTTTACGACATGTTTCCAAAACATGGACCTCGAGGTTAATTCAACTAATAGGACGGAGTACTATATACATTCAACGCAATTAAATGTTTTCCAAAAAAAAGTGATATGATTTCTGTGAAACTTATAAGTCTTGTATGTCAAATTAACCTATGTATACTTGTTCTCAAATTAACCTCCGGGCCTGTTTGCCGCGTATCACACACATCTTGTTAAGTTGAACCGTTGATGTTCCCTTCCCTAATCCAAAATAGTTCATTCGAGTGAACCGTATGACGTATATCACCCACACCTTGATTTGGCTGACCGTTTCTGTTGCTTTCCCTAATAGCGAACAGTTCATCAGAGCAAACTGTATGTTGTATATCGCACACACATTGATATGGCTGCTCGTTTCTGTTGTTCTGTCTAATCGCAAACAGTTCGTCTGGATCAACCATATGCCCATCATCGCACATGCAAGTACAATCTGAACCATGTTTGATGTACCTGCCATCGCAAACATTTTCCACCTTTTTTATGGTTCTTTTACATCACCGTTTGCGATTAATGCATCACACATAGTTTCCTTAAAGGGTCTTGATCGTAGTGTCGCGCTAACAGCATCCTGCAGTAGTGTGTGGATGCAACGATCGCGGGTGGCGTGGTTGAAAGAAGGGGACCGTAATACCCAATTCTTCCACGGGAAGGCCAAATGGAATGCTAGGAAGAACAACATCAAGAAGCTACTTGATGCTACAGGAACCGCCCATAGTGATCATGTAACTATGGCGACGATGGTCTCAGATTATTTCTCTGCGCTGTTTTCTACGGACGAGACCATTTGTCCGGGCCCGGTTATTGATTTAATCAACACTCGTGTTACTAACCGCATGAATGTTGGTTATGCGCAGATTTTTCCAACAAGGTGATTGTTGTTGCCTTGTTACAGATTGGCCCCTTGAAGGCCCCGGGACCGGATGGATTTCTTGCTCGGTTCTTTCAAAGGAACTGGGTGGTGATGAGGGAGCAAGTCATTGCTGGCGTGAAGGAGTTCTTTCGGACGGGCATTATGCCGGAGGGGGTGAATCACACGGCCACAGTACTCATTCCCAAGGTGGACATCCCGGAGAGTTTGTCTGAGTTCAGGCCCATCAGCTTGTGCAATGTCATCTACAAGGTGGTGGCCAAATGTCTGGTAAACCTCCTCCGCCCTATTCTTGATGAGATTATTTCGACGGAGCAGAGTGCCTTTGTACCTGGACGCCTCATAACAGACAACGCTTTAATTGCTTTTGAATGCTTTCACTGCATACAGCAAGAGAAGGACCCTGAAAAAAGTTTTTGCGCATATAAACTGAATTTTTTGTCTAAAGGATATGACAGGGTGGACTAGATCTTCTTGGAGCGATTGATGCAAAAGATGGGTTTCGCTCACTGGTGGGTGAACTGGATTATGTCATGTGTCACCTCGGTGAGATACACATTAAAATTTAATGGTACCCTCTTGGATTCGTTTGCACCGTCCCGTGGGCTACGACAAGGTGATCCTCTATCCATGTTTCCTATTTTTATTGGTGGCTGATGGTCTATCTGCATTGTTGAAGAAAGGGGAAGAAAATGGTTATTTTACCCCGCTAAAGGTGTGCCGCGGAGCTCCTGGCGTGTCCCACCTACTTTTTGCAGAAGACACGCTACTCTTTTTCAAAGCTGAAGAGGAGCAAGCAAGGAATGTGAAGCGGGTCCTGCATGCTTATGAGAGGGCCACAGGCCAGAGTATTAATCCGGCAAAGTGCAGCGCTTTATTTGGTGATGCATGTCCAATTGAGGAGCAACAGAAAGTGCGTGCAGTTCTTAATATTGTGACAGATTTGTTTGAGGATAAATACTTGGGATTCCCTACACCGGAGGGTCGCATGTCTCGTGGGAAGTTTCAAAACTTGCAGTCCAAATTGTTGAAGAGAATCATAGCATGGGGAGATACGTTGTCCTTGGCTGGAAAGGAGACAATGATCAAAGCCTTGCGCATGCTATACCAAGGTATGTAATGGGGGTGTTCAAGCTACCCATGTATGTATGTGATGACCTCAACCGTATGGTCCGGAACTTCTGGTGGGGTGCATCAGAAGGGAAGAGGAAGACTCATCGGCTGGCGTGGCCAAAGAACTTGGCGCACAAAACTCAGGGCGGGATGGGATTCCGTGATTTTCGTGTCTTCAACCAGTCCCTCCTTGCCCGGCAGGTGTGGCACTTGCTAATTAATCCTCACAGTTTATGTGCGCAGGTCCTCAAGGCGAGGTACTTCCCCGAGGGCCGCCTCAAGGATACAGTCTTCTCCAGCAACGCCTCCCCTACGTGGCAGGCCATTCAATATGGCCTTGAGCTCCTCAAGAAGGGCCTCGTCTTGCGTGTAGGGGATGGCCAAATCATTCGGATTTGGCGAGATCGATGGATCCTCCGCGATCCTTCACGTCAACTTATTACCAAACAGGGCACCTGCCGACTACGACGAGTGGCCGAACTCCTGCTTACCGGTTCGATCCGTTTACTGGTTCACCATGGACGAGCGCAAACGTCCACTGACCACCGCCATGAGCAGGGCACCGGATGGTCATCGCGCCATCTAGAAGATCATATGGGGTGCCCTTCTCCCCCTAAGGTACGCATTTTGCTTGGAGGATCGTTACGAAGTCGCTTGCTACTTGGGCAAATAAGTTTTCTCGTCTTGAGGTTTCTGATCAATGCCCTCTGTGTGGACTGGAACAGGAGGATATGTTCCACGCTTTCTACAGGTGCCCCTTGGCAAAGGAGCTGTGGCACACCATGGCCATGGATTGGTGTATTCCGAAGGTGGAGGACATCATGAAAACTGGTCCGGAGTGGCTCTTCACCCTGCTGGACACTATTGACGAGGCAAGGAGGATGATCATGCTTATGATCATGTGGAGGACCTGGCATGTCCGGAATGATATCACGCATGACAAGAAACCGCCCCCTGTTGAAGCCTCGCGGCGGTTCTTGCATGAGTATATTACTTTGTTGCTCTGCATCCAACAACACCGCTGATATGGCCAAGGGGAAGATGAAGGTCTCCTTGCCATAGTATGTAACTCGTCCTCCTAAGGTGGACAAGGAGGAGAGGTCATGGACCGCGCCAGTGCCGGGCCGCACAAAGCTAAATACCGACGAAATTTTTGTTGCAGCGTCAAGGCGCGGCAGGAGGAGGGATGATTTTGCACGATGATCGACAAGAAATCATCTATGCTGCATGTAGAGAGCTGCACACATGCGATGCTGCCCTGGGAGCAGAGCTTGCGGCATGCAAGGAGGGCCTTGAGTTGGCCCTGCGTAGGACCGGTTTGCCAATAAGGGTTGAGCTTGATTGCGCGGAGGCTGTGGCGAAGATCACAACAAATGTGGAGGATCGTTCGGTGCATCGCACCCTCATTCAGGAGATTAGAGATATAGCGGCTGCCGCTGGAAGGGAGGTCTCATTTACTCTTTGTTGTCGTTCACAAAATAAATGTAGTCATGAACTTGCCTCTTATGGGCGAAGGACCCCCTGGACTGCTGTGTGGTTCCACTCAGGGATTGAGTCTATTGTACGTCTAGCCTCGGCTGAAAGGCCACCTTGAGTAATGAGAAATCCCTTTTCACCCGCAAAAAAGAAGACTATTACCTATGGCTATGCATGATTTGGCTGGTAATGACAATAACAATGGTGTAGTTTCTTTTGCAACAATGGCGCTGAAGTATCATGTGGAGAGCTGAAGAGTCGAAACAATGATATACGCGTGCGAGCACTGAGCGAAGGGAAGGAAAGGCAGTCATCCTGGTGTGAACCCAGCGCGTGCAAGTCTGTTGATTTTATTGTAAAATACTTCCTCCGTTCCGGTTTACTCGTCGTGGTTTTAGTTCAAATTAGAAACGAGAGACAGGTAATGAACAGTAAATCATTTAGGTGTCGGTTCATTAGATGATCAAGGTATTTATACAGACGGCAACCAACTGTTCACGAGAGGCGCCTGTTCGGGAAAGGAGAAACCGACGCAACGGTTGCCTAGAAGGTAACTTCCTGCGGTTAGACAAGGGAAGATTCCCCCATAATTAACACATGTTAATTAACTCTTAACAGATTTAAAACCTTTTCCTTGTTTTTCCTTTTCTGGTAACTTTTAGTTATAAAAAACGTCAGAACCAGATTGCTTCGCGCCATACGTGTGGCACTTTTTAGTATTTGGTTATCTCTAATAACTAGATATACCTAGATATATGATGAGAAATATTATTGCGAAGAGATAATCTCTTGGTTAAGGCAAGTGTTTATTTCAGGTTTTTCTCAACTTCACCTCAACATTTATCCTAGTGACACTCGACAGATAATAGTGTTGGCCGTGAGTTTTTTTAGCTGAGTTGGTCATTAGTTGAAACCACGTGTCCAGTATCCCAAAATAGATGGGAGAGGCATCAAAATAAGGTTCATCATTATACACTGCATATAATAAAATAACGAGCATATACCACATAATAAGACGAATCAAACACAAGGTATCATGTGAGTGAAACAGCATACCATGAACATAAACTAGCACTGAAACGAATCAAATACGAAGAACTTTGGTTACACAAGTACCTATCTCTTGCTGGCCAAGAGAAGATAACACAACCTAGCAGCAAGTACTAAATAAAAGCTACAACAACCGACTCAAAATAGTTTATTAGCCCTGCTCCTCGCCATCCTCGGCAGCTGCGACTTCCCTCTCCTCCGCGGCAGCAGCCATCAGCTCGTCGAAGTTCTCAGTCTTGCCCAGCACTATCTCAATCTGGCGTAAAAACGGTTTCAAGGATCAGCAAACATTGGCATATACTGTTCTAAAACACTGCTAGCTCATGTCGTTCATGGGAACTGAGGAAGAAATCTAACCTTGGCCTTCTGCATCGGGCGGCCCCTTGATTCATCGTTGACATCAACAGTGGATGTCATGATCTCTGCAAGACATTTTAATTGATTTGAATAACTAGAGAGAACGAAATTGCAAAAGATGAATTACAAACAAGGAAACCTGAGTCTTACTCTTCTCAACAGCAAGGCCATTATTTTTCAGAATTTCGGCAACTGTCACCACAGTGGCGATAGCTGAAAGGATATAAACAAGAGATTCAGCAGTTGACATTTCACAAGCACTATAACAAAGAATCGTAAAGGAAGGAGACAAATGAAACTGTCATTTGTTGGCTTTAACATCAAAGTGCATCAGATAAACACCCGAACAATGAATTAGTTTTGTGATTAAATGAATGTAACTTTGACCACATATAAATTTTCCAATAGTTGGATTGACGAGATAAGAACATAACAACAGCCACCGCAACACAGATAAGCTGGTAAAAAAGTAACTACAGAGATTCTCAGCTGCATTTGAAAAGTTCACTGCATATAACAATATGGCATCTCAAATAAGAAAATAAGGCAAACCGATGGTTTGAAACAAACAATTAGTAAGACAGCACATGTCCGGCACAAGACTTGTCAAATGTGTTAGTCTTAGAAGTCACTGACCCTTCCTAAGGACTTAGGAGAACACTAACCAATCATGAGCTGGGACAATCAGCCTGGATGCTGAAAAATAAACTTCCACAATGACATCGCAAACAACCAATGCATATTTTGGTCAAATCTAAAACTAAAACAAATCATGACGAGGTAGGCTTATATAATCGGTTCTAAGCCCATGAGCGCTTCGTTGCAGCAACACAGCAGCCATTACTAATAGCTAGTAGCCCGGTACAGTACCAAACAGTTGGAATAATCCTGAAGGGCAGAGGAGCTTACCCATGCCGAGGGCGGAGAGTTCCACCTCGTTATGCATCTGCATGTACCTCTGCAAAATCATCACCACAACAACATTAGCTTCCGATTTCACCAACAAAAACATCACACAACTAAATCGTTGCCCCAAATAAACTATATAGATCGGCAGAACGCAAATTCCACAACGGAAAGAGTACATAGCAAATCTAATCCAAGCACACGCGTTCTAAAACAAAACAAAGCGCAGGAATCAATGGGTAGACAAGATGAGTAGGCACTTTCCAAGGGTTTTAGACCGGAACCCAGCGCGGATCAAAGTTCGATGAAGCGGAGAGAAAAGGGGATTCACCTTGGCGAGGTTGACATAGAAGAAGAGCGGCTTCTTCGTGTTGGAGACCTGGATCCGGTTCTTCTTGTGCGGCTCCGTCACGGCCAGGTTCTTGACCCCCTCCGTCACCTCCTCCATCTCCCGCTCTTCCTCGACCCGAAACCCTAGCTCGCAAGAGCGCCGACGCAAACCCTCCGCCGCCGCCGCGCGAGACGAGCGAGCACCAGACTAGGAAATAACTCCAAGCCTGGGGACCGGAACGCAAGAAAAATAAATATCGGGATTCGGCGTCGGGACGGTGGATCCTGGGTCACTTGGGTTATATGGACGAGAGCGAGGGATTCGACTTGGGGTCCAACTCGACGGGTCCGAGTTCTGCGGGCTGCGGCTGCGCAGAAGCGGGGAAATCCAATGACACGCACTCTCCATTGTCCTGGGCCTGGCCCAAGTTTGGCTTTTCCCTTTCTGATTTCCTTTTCCTTTTCTGTTTCGTTTTTCTTTCTCCATTTTCTTATTTGTCTTTTTAATGATTTTTTTTGTTATCCTCCCCTTTGCAGATTACATTTTTGGGTTATGTATTTATTTATTTTGGATATCTTCATCCTGATGCTTGAAGACCAATGGATGTTGACTAGGTTGATCTCTTTTTTTTTTGGAACGAAGACGCACGGAGCGTCCGGCTTTAAATTAATAAACCCCAAGGTAGCATCCACCAACGGTTCCGAACCTTACAAACCATAAAGACATAAGTTCCACGGGCTCAACGTCCCGGAAAGACAGAGTTGCAACTAGCTAGAAAAGCAATAACATAAACGTACGACCTAGCAGAAGACAACGCAGAAGACTCAAGCTTGCTGTCCTTGATGCCTCGATTTTAAACCCGGGCATGGGCAGCCCGGCCCGACGACCCGGCCCGAGCCCGGCCCGAAAAACCCGGGCCGGGCCGGGCCGGGCTTGACATTCGGGCCAGGCTCGGGCTTCGTTTTGCAGCTTGAAAGATAGTTCGGGCCGGGCTCGGGCTTCAATTTTTCCGTATTTCGGGCCGGGCTTGCACGTGCGCGTACTAAAAAACAGCATTCGGGCCGGGCTTTCGGGCTTCGGGCTTGATTTCGGGCCGGGCTCGTGCTTGAAAATATGGAGTATTTCGGGCTTCGGGCCGGGCTCGGGCTTGAGAAATGAAGGTCGAGCTTTTATAAGCCCGGCCCGAAACCCAGCCCGGCCCGACGTTTGCCCAGGTTTACTCGATTTCACCATGCACAACTTGGTCTACTCCATGATCTCGATCATGCGGTCCTCGTCACGCGGCTTCCCCAATGGCGTCCAAGCCTGTAAGAAAATGTGGCATTTGAAGAGAATATCAGCTGGGTGTGCAGGGAACTTGTGTTCAATGGTAACTTTGTTCCGCACCGTCCAAATCGACCATAACAGTGCCCCTACGCTATGCCACAGCAACCTCGCATTGGCACCCCTCTGTGCCGTCAGCAAGTTCAATAAATCATCGCTAGTTTGCAGGTTCCAATTCTGCTTAAAGGTCTCCCTAACCGCGCTCCACGCAAATCTAGCTAAACAGCACCCGAAAAAAACGTGGTTAGCGTCTTCCCCGAGGCCGCAAATGGCGCAGGTCCCGTTCGCCGGCTCGTTCCGCTTGGCCACATTATCAGATGTTGGTAGGTGATTACGGAACATTTGCCACAAGAAAATCTTGATCTTGAGGGGGATGCCAGCCTTCCATAGCCCCCTAGCCATGTCTAGCACATTCCCCTCCGTCAGCTTCTCATATAAGGATTTGACCGAAAATTTTCGGGAAGCCGTGAGCTTCCAAGTGATATCGTTCGTTTCCTGGCTGAGAGTCCTGCCATCAAGGTCAGCTACGAGAGCGTTCCAAGAAGCGGCCTTGCCAGCCTCCAGCGTCCTAAAGAAGGAGATCGCCGGAGGGTGAACTCGAAGGGCGTTGGCGACCATAATGTTAGTGTCTGTGGCCAGTTGATACAGCTCCGGCGGGATTGCCACAGCGGAGCTTGACCCCTCCAGCAGTCAAGCCAAAACCGCGTGGTCGAGCCGTTATTGATGTTAAACTGGGCCGCCACCGTAAAGGCCGGTCTCACCGCTTGGATCCCGTTCCAAAATGACGATCCCTTCGACTTAGCCTTGAAAAGATTTCCGTCCGGGAAATATTTTGCCCGGAGGATAGCCGCCCAGAGTCCCGACTCGTTTTGGGCAAGGCGCCACCACCATTTGGTGAGCAGGGCAACATTCATGGGATTAGAGTATGTGATCCCCAAACAATCGAACATTTTTGGTCTACAAACCGCGGCCCATTTCACCAAATGGTACTTGCGTTTCGTCTCAGTTCCTTCCCAAAAGAACCGGGAACGCGGGGTGTCAAGCTTTGTATGCACTCCATCCGCAAGGAGAAACATCCCCATCATAAAAGGGGGAGGGGGACAGGCTGGAGTTGGTCAATATCAGCATGGCTGCTGATGACATAAACCTCCCTCGCCACGGGCTAACCCGATTAGCAACTTTGCCATGAAGCGGTTCCCATTCAGCTATGGTCAAATTCTTGTGTGAAATCGGGAGTCCTAGGTTGATCATTGGTCCAAGGTCAAAGGTCAAGTCAAAGGAGGCACCCGTTTATTTGGTTTAAAAGGTTATTATTAATCAATAAAAGAATAGCCATATGCACAATTATGAATTTGAAGCTACCACCACAGGAGAGTGTCATTGTGTCCTACGACATGTAAACACATGGTACCATATCTACAAATAAGGATGATCCAACGCTGAAATATGTAGAATATATTATATTCTCATTGATCATCAATAATTAATGTAAATATATGATTTCAAGTATTTCTTATTTTCATCTCTAGAATTTTTTAAACCCCCTCCCTCCCCCCCCTAAAATTGTTCCTTCAAAATCTCTTCTTTAGTATTGTCTATCATCATTCCTTCGCATAGTCATATACTCCCTCCTCCCCCATGCTCTGCTACCCTAAGTTGGCTAATATAGATGTGCAGACAAGCAAGTGCACCATAGATGATAACCAAGGCATCGAATAGGATGAAGAAAGGAAGGAGGGTGAATACAAGTTCTAGAGAAATATTCCATGGCTTCCGCGGATGTAAGTAAAAGGTATAATGATAATGAAGAAAATGAGAAGGAGGGAGCCAATGATATGGTGGAACGTATCATACTTCTCCTGACATAAGTCGGGGAATCAACCATCTTACTTCTTATACACATTTACTAATTGGGTGCTCCATTTAGGACTTCACATTCATCCTAGAAAACCATATAGGATATTAACCTTAGGATACCTGTTCTAATAAGTGACCATGATGCTTAATTTGTGTATATTTAGAACCCTAGAGGATTGCATAGCTATAGTATTTGTACATGAGTCTTCTTTTAGGAAAAAAAATTGGTTGGTCAAATAGATCTGATATTTCATCTAAAGACAATGGCCATTGAAATACATATATTCAAATTGGTAGAAATAGAAATCTAGCACATCGTGCGCCCAGGTAGAAAGATATAAAGTCTCTAGGAAGTAACTACCATGAAAGGTGTATAGAATTTTACACAGAAATCATATGATAGAAGTAATTAAACCATGTGATCTTTTGTTCATTATTTTTTGAAAAACACCCCATATGTTAATTAATCCAAAGAAATGTTCTTACAATCTTTTGTTATAGCATAAACCACGCAGGTCGAAACAGAATTAATAAGAATCTCATCGGACCTAGTATCAAAGCTAAACTTAGAAATCTCATGTGCCATCCCATTGGCAATCCAATTTATCTTTGAAATATTAAAATTTTGGATCATCCTGCATATAACTCGGAGCATCATTCATCAGATCATCCAGAGGGGACCTGCCAACCTTCTCATTTGCAAGAAACAAATATACAAAAGCACAGTCCGTCTCTAAGATAATAGATTGGTGAAGCGTGATATCTATATAAAGTCATGCAAGGCAGGCGCGGAGTTCAGCTTCATTCACACTGGTACACCGATCAATAAAATCCCACGAAGAAACAATAATTTCTCCAGAAGAATTACGAGCCACAACCTCCACACTGGCTGCATTAAGACTCTCCACAAAACTGGTGTCAACATTGATCTTAATATGGTCATTAGGGGAGGTGTCCACATCACATTATCTTTAAACGGTGCAAAATCAGCTACAACACCACTCACCGTCTCCTTACCTTTGTTGCTAGCATCCATGCATTTGAACAGTGTCGTTATTGGACGTGAAGGTGGCCCAATAGTTGCCCGAAAAATGTGCAGAGGCATTAACAGATTCTTTCCCCTTCCCAAAAATTAAATCATTTCTCAAATGCCATGCTCGCCAGAAAAGAAACAAGATTTGCTCCCTCTGTTGCACGCTCAATTGAGCCAACAAAATCAACAACCAGCCTGGTCCCGACCACTTGAAGACATCTTCATTCGGAATATTCCACAGCTCTCTCAATGTCAGTCGTAGAGCACACGCTTTAGAACAACTCACTAGAGCATGAAAAGTGTCTTCGTCTTCTATACACTGCAAATAGAACATGTACCTGAATCAGTCTGATGGTGTTTAACTCTATTTATCTGGACCGCCAAGCTATTAGTTGCAACTTGCCATGCAAAAATCCTGATCTTCTGGGGATATTAGCCTTCCAGATTAAATCCCAAACCCGCCTTTCCTCCTCGAATTCGCTACTAGATTGGCCAAAGGTATTGTGACTATCCTTCAGTTTAAGCGCAAAATTGTATGCACTTTTAACAAAAAATACACCATTCTTCTCATGGTGCCACGCAACATAATCCCCATCCCTAGAGGCCTGAATACGAATCTTATTAATTTCCTCCCCATCATATGGATAGAAAAGATACTTAACCCAATTTTCGTCCCAACACTTACGTCCGCTCACGAATAAATCAGATACCCACTTCAACCTGGTATTATGCCTTGTAGCTGAAATTTTTAGGTCATGCCTGAGGGAGTCCTGGATTCGGGGGTCCTCATGTGTCCGGCCCAGGAGTATGTGCCGGGCTGGATGGGCCGTACAAGACCAAGATGAAGATTATTCTCCGTGTCTGGATGGGACTTCTCCATACGTGAACAGCAGGATTAGAGTCCGGGTGTTTCCTTCCCTTATGAACCGACCTTGTACAAACCCTAGGCCCCTATGGTGTGTATATAAACTGGAGGGGTTAGTCCATAGAGGCTATCCTCATTACCGTCATTGGAATACCCATAGGCTAGACAACTAGGGTTTAGCCATTACGATCTCGAGGTAGATCATGTCTTGTAATCTTCATGCTCTTCGAATATAATCAAGCAGGAGTAGGGTATTCCTCCTTTAAGAGGGCCCGAACTCGGGTAAACATAGTGTCCCCTGGTCCCCCGTTACCATTGATCCTTAGAGGCATAGCTTGGGCCCCCCTACCCGAGATCTGCCGGTTTTGGCACCGACATTGGTTGAGGGAGTCCTGGACTAGGGGGTGTCCGGACAGCCGGACTATCATTATCCGCCGGACTCCAAGACTACGAAGATACAAGATTGAAGACTCCGTCCCGTGTCCGGATGGGACTTTCCTTGGCGTGGAAGGCAAGCTTGGCGATACAGATATGTAGATCTCCTACCATTGTAACCGACTCTGTGTAACCCTAGCCCTCTCCGATGTCTATATAAACCGGAGGGCTTTAGTCCGTAGGACAACATACATTACAACAATCATACCATAGGCTAGCTTCTAGGGTTTAGCCTCCTTGATCTCTTGTACTACCCATATCATCAATATTAATCAAGCAGGACGTACGGTTTTACCTCCATCGAGAGGGCCCGAACCTGGGTAAAAACATGGTGTCCCACGTCTCCTGTTACCATCCGCCTAGACGCACAGTTCGGGACCCCCTACCCGAGATCCGCCGGTTTTGACACCGACATTGGTGCTTTCATTGAGAGTTCCTCCGTCGCCACCGATAGGCTTGATGGCATCTTCAACCAACAACGCTGTCGGGTGAGACTTTTCTCCCGGACAGATCTTCAGATTCGCGGCTTCACGCTGCGGGCTAATTCACTTGGCCATCCGGAGCGGATCGAAGCTTCGCCCTGGCCGTCGGTCGATTCGGAAGCCTAAACTTCACGGCCGATGTCGCGGAGACTTGATCTTGACGGACTCGAGCCATAGCCAGCGCGCCACTAGACTATGACGATAGGCATGATCTAGCTCGCCACCGAGCAGTGCCTTGGTGGCGCTGCGGATCCGCTTGGCCATTAGTCCGAGCCGATCGCCCGGATCGAGGCGGTGGATAGCGCGCCACAGGGGCTTCAACATCCACGGCGATGGGCGAACACTAATCTTGTCCCTGCGAAACTTCGTGATTACGGGCGCCGGACTCCTTGCGGACTCAAACCTCCGCGCCTCTACCAATCGATCCGGATTGGGCGCGGTTATGGAATTCACCGCGCGGACATCTTCAATACTCGCCTTTTGGCGATATCCTGAATTCACTAAAGCATCTCGTTATCGGAGAGTCTGGCGGACTATGGCGGGATGGTTGAAACACGGACAGCGAAGAAATTGAGCCCACCCACCACCCACTTTGTAGCCATTGTCGGCGATCTAACCGACATGCTAGACTACGACTCCGGCGACATCGGCGCTATGGACGGCGATGCCGGAGATTTACGAGAACCAGCGCCTACGAGGCCTGGAAGACCACCTCGTCATATGACATATATATGGTGGACACCCCAAAAGACGGGGGCGGCGAAGAAGCGTGAGGCGGACTCTTTAAAAAGCAGCCCAAACACGGCGTCGTGGCGCGCTCTAAATCCTGCCACAAAGAAGAATGGAGATTCCGCACGAGAGATAATAATACTCGAGAGAGTGCGAAGACAATCCCCCGGCAAGACTCAAAGACAGAGGATGTAAGCAAGCCCTCATGAGAGGGCGTGAGACGAAGAGGTCGAGGATCATAACTATATGCCTCCCTCCGAAGACGGCGTAAGCCTCAGCGATGATGAATTCGTCTGCGTACACGAGATCCGTCGAACAAGAGCGCTTCAAGCGCGAGCTTATCGCCACAACAAACAGCCTAAAGAAAAAGCAGCAATGACTTCAAGCTGATCGGGACTGCTTGGCGATCGATGGACCGAGGTCCTCGCGTCGAAGAGTATAAACTCGAACGCCCTCAAAAGTTACCCAAGGCGCAAGCTGCTCCCCGATTAGAGGAGGAAGCATACATACCTCCATCACCAGCGACGATATGGTCGACCGACCACCCGTGGTTGTGACAGAGAGGCATCGAGGCCTCCACCAAGACCGTACCCGCATCGCTCCAAAAGTACGAAGCCAAGAGGAACACGCCGGACTTGCGAGACATATTGGAGGACAAAGCAAGGCAATCCAGATCCATCTACGGATCACGTGGGCACCCCACGACCCATGACGAATACCGTCGCGCCGGATACAATAACCCGGGCCGGGCCGAACACAGCAGACGCGCTCTCTCGAGCTGCGTCGCGATATTGCTCAATCTGAGGTGCCGCACACCGCTATGCTTCATCGACGAAGTAATGGATCATCGATCCCGAAGGGTTTAAACCCGTAAACATCGAATCTTACGATGGCACAACAGACCCCGCGGTTTGGATCGAAGACTATCTTCTCCACATCCATATGGCCCGCGCGACATCTCCATGCCACCAAGTATCTCCCACTCAAGCTTAAATGACCAGCTCAACATTGGCTAAACAGCTTGCCGTAGAGTCAATTGGGTCTTTGGGAAGACACAAGCCGCATTCCTCGACAACTTCGAGAACGCGTATGTGCGACCACCGACGCCGATGACCTAAGCCACATTATTCAGCAGCTAGGCGAATCGGCGGACAATTTTGGACACGGTTCTTGACAAAGAAAAACCAAATCGTCGATTGCCGGGATCACGAGAGGCCCTTGCAGCCTTCAAACATAACATCCGGGACGAATGGCTAGCCCGGCACAGGGGCGGGAAAAGCGAAATCCATGGCAGCCCTCACATCATTAATGACCCGCTTTTGCGGGAGAGGACAGTGGCTAGCCCGCAGAACAATCTCCGTAAAAATTCTGGTAGTCCGGATACTAAGGACAACAACGGCAGTCACGTCGAAACAAAACAAACGCCGCGTAACGGCGACGATAAGGAGGATCTGGCGGTCAACGCCGGATTCCGAGGCTCTAAACCGGTCGTGGAAGAAGCCATTCAAAAGAACCACTCGGGTCCGTCAATCTGGACCAAATACTCATCGCTTATGCGGATACATGGCACCTCTGAAAATCCAGCTAACCACACTAATAGAGATTCTTTGGGTGTTCAAGCAGCCGACAAGTTAATTGCGAAAACAATGACAAGGGGCTAAACAATGACGACGAGGAAGAGACCCGACCGCCGAACAATAGAGGATGAAGGGTTTTCCCCACAAGTGCGGACGGTGAATATGATATCGCAACCCACATACCCAAGAGGGAGAGAAAGCGCGACTAAGGGACATCTATGCGATGGAGCCAATCGCCAAGTTCAATCCATGGTCCTCTTGTCCGATCACTTTCGATCGAAGAGAACATCCGACCAGCATCGCCATGGCGGATTCGCGCATTGGTTTTAGACCCAATCGTCGATGGATTTCACCTCACGAGTCCCGATGGATGGCGGTAGTAACTGAACCTGCTTTATCGAGGATACGGTCGCAAAATGGGCATAGACCCATCAAGGATTAAACCTACAAAGACAACCTTTAAAGGTGTCATACCGAGTGGAAGCCAACTATCTGAGCTCGGTCCACCTGAAGTGGTCTTGGATCCCGGATAATTTCGGAGTGAAGAGTTAATCTTGACATAGTCCCGTTTATGGCGGCTATCACGCTTTGCTTTCGGACGAACGCGTTTGCCAAATTCAGCGGTGCTGCATTATGCATACCTAAAGCTCAAGATGCGGGACCTCGTGGAGTCATCACGGTCAATGGGAATATGGAACGCTCCTCGAGCGGAGGAACATCTGGCTCTCTCGCGCGGAAGTCTGAGTAGCCTCTTAAGGCAATTCTCGATCCGGCCGTTAAGCGGCGGATCTGACAAAAAACGTGCGAAGCAATACCAACCAAGACCACTGGCGCGATCGAGCATGCGTAGTAATGCGGCCCCACCCTCGCCCACACACGATCGCAATAATAACACTCGCGTACATCATTACGCTTTGGAGATACCATGGGCACAGGGAGGGGCACGATCATAGCGGACCTAGAGTGCGGTTCGACCACACCGGGGCTCGCAAGTGTGCCCCCTTTTTTATATTTTTATTTTTCTTCTTTTATGTACACAGGACTCGTTAACTGAAGCCTGTCCGTGGCGAACCTGCCGAACTCACGATCAACATCGGGGGACTAAAGAAGGCTGCATTTAACACTCGGTGGTATCAATTACAAGCATTAAATTCGATTATATACACCAAGTCGCAGCTCATCCTCGGAGGGACATGTTTACTTAGTCCAAATCCCTTGCTTACCGCACTATTTGTATCGATCCGCTCTACTAGCAGACTTTCTTTCATAAATAATGCAGCACCTTTTGATCGCAATTGCATTACCTTTTATATATATATGCTCATTATATGACATCTTGCGCCAGATATTTTAGTGCGGCCTAATACACCGGGGCTTATGTTCCCCACTCTATGGTGTGATAAGTCCGAACACTTTCACAAGTCGGCACCCGAACTTATAGCATTATATGAATCGGCTCGAATCATGTCTTGGGTCAATAGTTGGGTTTGCTGGCTCCCACGTTTTGGTGCCTTACGTTCCGTTCAGCCGGCTAAGGTGGCACTTTGGGAGAACCATCGCGATTGCGCCCGGTTGAGCAGGCGAGTGCCTCGATGGAAAAGCTAAAACTGACGGCATGATAAGGCGAGAGATGCGTTGTTCGAGAGGTTTTTTCGGTCCTTAAAGACTCACGCCGCTTGAAGAAGTTCGGACAATGTCCGCGAAGGCGTGGATAGCGCCCGGTTCGATTTCGAATACCGGGGCTTCACGAAATTTAAAATTATAGAATTCTATGGCTAAGTGAGAGTGTTCAAGCATTATAAGTCCGGTTGCCTTGTTCGTTGTGTTGGCGCCTCCTCGATGGACCCAACAATGGGAACAAGAGTGCTCAAGTTTATCGAACACCCGGCACTTTCGTGGCTTGGGGCTGAAGCCAACGACTTGCCATCTCTCGATTTTATAAGCGGCCGCCTGAAGGTAATATTTTAAATTAAACAAGCATTGCTTAACGCGCACATAAACAAAGTTTCAGCGTGCAGGATAATACATAACAAATTCACTCAAAGATTACATTTCTGGGGCACTCATCCGCAATATTGCGGGCTCCCTTGAGACAGTTTTATAATACATTTGGGCGTGCGATACTCCTTGCCGGGCGGTGGGTCCGTGAAGCTTCTCGCATCCAACCTGCCCCATTGCACCTTTGTGAGGGCGAGGGCCAGCGAAGCGCCTTCAAAGGCGAGCGCTTGATGACATCCACCGGGGCATGCATCCACCAGCCGCCCGACGAGGCCAAAGTAGCTCCCGTGCATGGCTCGTCCGAACCACACCGGACTATAAGGCCCTTCATGGCCTCTTCGGCTACCTTGTGGAGTTCGACCAGCTGCTTGACCGGTCGCTTGGGGGCATGGTGTCCGGCCTCGTATCTTGAGACCAAGACTTTTTCCGTCGAGCTCCCTCCTCGCCACGATAGAATGCGGCGGCATCGGACGCCTACGCCGCAGATCTGCAAATGCCCTGGAGAGCTCCGAATGCGGGTAAGTGTCAGGTATTTTACATTAACATGCTTGCTTTGCATGAAAAATGCCTTACCCGCCGTTATTTTCTTTATATCTTCAACCTCCTGAAGGGCCTTCTGGGCCTCGGCCTTGGCGGACTTGGCACTTTCGAGAGCCCACGCAAGCTCGGACTCTAGAGTCTTGGAGTCACGCTCCAAACTCTCATGCTTTTCCATGAGAGCCTGGAGCTCTTGCCGAACTTCCGCCACCCGTGGCTCCTGCTTTTCTCGCTCTGCCCGTTCATGGCCGCTGTGTTGGCATGACACAAGATCCTTCGTGGCTGCCACCTCGTTAGTGGCCCCTGCAATGCACATATTATCCTTGTTAATTTTATTGCAGCCAAAATCCTTTTCTGTAAGGTACCTATTCAAAGTGGTGTTACTCACCTTCTTTGTCCTCGAGCTGCTTCTTCAAGATGGCGAGCTCTCGCTCGGACCGCTCGAGATCTGCTTCACACATCGACCTCCGCCGTTAATGTGGCGAGAGCCAGCAGCGCAGCCTGCAAACCCATATTGACATATTTTGGCAACCTCAAGATATCTTGTTAGATCCTCGGTCGGCTTTTCTTTCGAACACGGCCGAGCATCGAAACTCTTGTCTATGCAGTATTACATTACATAATTTTAACTTCTTACCTCAAAGCTCTGTTAAAAGGCTGCTGCGAGCTTCGGTCGACCCGCTTTTGGCGAGTGAACCTTTTGAATCACCGCACTCATGATAGTGCGGTGTTCTTCCTCGATGGAGCGCCTTTAAGCGCCTCCAACAAGTTATCTGGCGCCTCGGTTGGGCGGAGGCCGTCGGTCATCCGCAGTCTTGCCCTTCTTTGAAGGGCGCTTGCGGACTCTGGAACTGCTGCGGGTTCCGATGTAGAGTCCGGCGCAAAGTCCGGGAGGCTGCCTGACGGCGCCTCCGGAGCCTCCTCCTGACGGGTCCCTCTCTGGGATCCCACCTCGGCGTCCTCGTCGGCGCGTGGGGTAGAGGCAGTCGGAAGTGAATTCACATCCGACGAGGCCAACGACCCGCTCGATGAGTCGAGGAGATCGTCATCGGCCGGACTACGGACAGAACGCGGCATTAGAAGGACACTAGGCGACATAAAATATATTGCATATCAAGGATCCGGATACTTACGATCTCGCCAGACGCCTGGCCCTTGGAGGCCACTCATCCTCGCCAACGCTGGTGTTGGCGAAACTTTCCGGGGGGATAGTTCTCCCCCTCTTGGACCCTTCGGCCTCCCCTATTGGGGAAGCCTTCCTCTTCTTCTCTCCCCCCTCCGGGAGAGAGTACTCCTCCTCCTCCTCGTCTTCGGGGGAGGAGTCCGCGTCGTCGTCAGACGCCTGATTGCGGGAACTCTTCGAGTCCCGCGCCACCTTCTTAGCCTTCTTCTCGGCACCACGTGCGGTGCGGAACCAGCAGCCTGCTAAGCAGGCGTCCACTTGGTCTTCGGCATGGGGCCGGGCTGATAAGCTGCCTGGCCTTCTCCATCCATTCCTTTCAAAGGAAAGGGAAGAATGAAACCCTCTTATAATCAATTCGACTACTACAAAGTGTCCCGTAATGGGGTTGAATCACTTACCTCGTCAGTTGGATGCTGCGAGCTGAATCCACGATCTTCCGTCATGGATGCGGGGGCTTCGGCGCCCTTAAACAGCACCCTCTAGGTGCCTTCGTATGTCGTATCGAAGAGCCCGCTCAGCGCCTGGTGCTGTTCCGGATTGAACTCCCACAGATTGAATGCCCGTTCTTGGCATGGGAGAATCCGGCGGATGAGCATGACTTGGACCACGTTGACGAGCTGAGCTTATTGCTCACCACTTACGGATGCGAGCTCGAGTCCGATCACCTCCTTCGGATCGCCCCACAAAGCCCTTCTCTTTCCGGAGGTGAGCTACGTGGGGCGCCAGATCTAAACTTCGGGGCGCTGCCCATGTAGGCTTCGCGGCTCGGTGATGTAGAACCACCCGATTGCCACCCCTTGACGGAGTCCACGAATGCCCTTCGAGCCAAGGGCGTTGGGTAATTTACCCAACATGGCGCCTCCGCATTCGCTTGCGTGCCCTTCACAACCTTGACAGCGTTGAAGGTATTGAGCCACAGCGAAGTGGGGCGGATGCAGAGGAAGGCCTCGCACACGCGATGAACGCCGAGATGTTGAGGATGAAGTTCAGCGCCGGATAGTGGAAATCCAGGACGTAATAGAACATGAGCCCCCGGACGAATGGATGGAGCGGAAAGCCCAGTCCGCGGAGGAAGTGGGGAAGGAAGACGACCCTCGTGAGGCCGGGGGTGGGGACGAGCTGCCCCTCGTCAGGCGGCCGATCGCGATATCGCGGAGAGATATCCGGTCTTCGCGCAGCTTGGTGATGTGCTCCTCCTTAGCGGTGGAGGCCAACCACTTGCCTCCGCTCCGGACATATTCGGAGAAGGTCGGCGAGATCTTGCGAACAGGCGTTGGAGCTTGAGTGTGCGAAGATGGATAAGCAAAGGAGGAAGAAGGCGTAGGTGAGAAGGTGAATCCTTATCCCTTATATATAGGCGGATGAAAACTATCGTCCCCACGGCTGGTAAAACTCGCTTATCTCCCAAGCGCCACCATCAATGGCGCGGTTGGGTTACTACGTCCGTATTGATGAGAATCCGGAATAAGGGAACATGATCTCTGCCGACAAGGCGTGCCAAGGAAACCGCTTAAGCTAAGCGTCTTGAGGTGGTATAGTAAAAATGATTCAAGCAGTGGCTTGGTAGCGGTGTGAAGTCACGCCGCATAATCGTCGACAAATTGAACTAAGTGTACATTTTATTCTCTCTACGGTGGAATGTGGAATTTATTTTGCGAGCGGACACTATCCCGGTGTTCATGATCTTCTCGGATTATTCAAGGAGGAACCCGCCTTGCAATGCCGAACATTATGCGCGCCGGACTTATCGTCATTGAAGCCTGGTTCAGGGAGACTCTTGAGGAGTCTGGACTAGGGGTGACCGGACAGCGGACTATGATTATCCGCCGGACTCCAAGACTACGAAGATACAAGATTGAAGACTCCGTCACGTGTCCGGATGGGACTTTCCTTGGCGTGGAAGGCAAGCTTGGCGATACGGATATGTAGATCTCCTACCATTGTAACCGACTACTGTAACCCTAGCCCTCTCCGGTGTCTATATAAACCGGAGGGCTTTAGTCCGTGAGGACAACATACATTACAACAATCATACCATAGGCTAGCTTCTAGGGTTTAGCCTCCTTGATCTCGTGGTAGATCCACTCTTGTACTACCCATATCATCAATATTAATCAAGCGGGGCGTGGGTTTTACCTCCATCGAGAGGGCCCAACACAGGTAAAACATTGTGTCCCTCGTCTCCTGTTACCATCCGCCTAGACGCACAGTTCGTGACCCCCTACCCGAGATCCGCCGGTTTTGACACCGACATTGGTGCTTTCATTGAGAGCTCTGCCGTGCTGTCTACAAAAGCAATCTATGGCTCGCCTAGTCATCGACAACAACATCACTTCTAGAAGGTGTCTGGCTTCTAGGCAGACCCTTCGGTTCGGCCGTTTCACCGTAGGAGCTTGTGCAGCCGTCGAGCCCGCAACACCCCTTACGGCCGCCGGACGACGTCTTCGCGTCGGCCCCAAGTACTCCAAAAAGTTGGATCCGACAGATGTTTCATCTTTAAATGAACTGCTGGACCGCATCGCCGCCCTAGGGGTCTCAATGGACTATGATCGGATCGGGCTCAAGCCCGACCAGAGGGAAATTAATCGCCCGCTGATCAACCACCTCGTAGCGGTCGTTGAGGAACCGGCCAAAGACACTTCCCTCCCTATATTGAAGACCAAGTATGTTCGGGTCTCCGAATCCCGTGAGCCGGATACTCCCCCTTTGAACGGGACCTCACGCCCTCCGGACTCTGACTCAAACATAGGATTGCAGGAGCCCTTGGGCCTCCCCGGATCCGAACCGGTCGCCTCCGAGACTTTTCAAGCTTCGAATACGGATGTGGAACTGGAATCTAAAACTTAAGCCACCCACACACCACAATCTATATATTCTCCAAGCAACTCAGGTCCTCCAGATATATACAACCTGATGTATGTGCAGTAGCAGCCTCAGGAAACGGTCCACCACTTTTGGGCTAGATTCCTGCTTGTTAAAAACAGGATCAAAGACTGCCCGGACGACGACGTAGTTTCGGTCTTTCATCGTAACTGCATCGACGAGGGAATATTGAACGCCCTCGACCGTCGCTACATACAGAGCTTTATGGAACTATCACAATTACTGCAAAAGTACTGTGCGATGGAATGCACATGGAGGGCCCAGAAAACTCAAGTGGAGCCCGCTACCTTTAAGCAGTGTGCGGCCTGGACTAAACGGATACATCCTGGCAAATCACCCGACCACCAGTCTATGGGCAGGAAAAATAAACCCTTCACGGGACACAGGTCCGTTCTTGACGAACTCCTGAACAAGCCCTGCCCGATACACGCCACTCCGCGCACAGTCTCAACCCATAGCCTGCGAGCATGCTGGGTACTCCAACAAGTAGCAAAAAGTGGAGAGGCCATCCTCACCACCACTCCAGAGAAATACTCTCCAGAGAGGGACAACTTTAGCATCCTCACTATCTTCGAGACCTTTTCTTCGAACAATCGGCGCAAACGGCCGCTCTGCGACCTCGCCGAAGTCAACCAAGTTACTGCACTGAGGCCATGGAACGACACGGCAATAACCTTTACGGCCGAAGATGAACCAAAGGCTCGGTCAGTCTGAGCACATGCTGCCCTAGTACTAAACCCCATTGTGGATGGTTTTCGGCTTACTAAAGTGCTCATGGACGGCGGCAGTGGGCTTAACCTCATCTATGAGGACACACTCGATAAAATGCAAATGGATAGATCACTGATGACCCACAAGTGTAGGGGATCTATCGTAGTCCTTTCGATAAGTAAGAGTGTCGAACCAAACGAGGAGCAGAAGGAAATGATAAGCGGTTTTCAGTAAGGTTTTCTCTGCAAGCACTGAAATAGTAGGTGATAGATAGTTTTGTAATAAGATAAATAGTAACAGGTAACAAGTAAATAAAGTAAGTAAAGTGCAGCAAGGTGGCCGAATACTTTATGTAGCAAAGGATAAGCCTGGACAAATTCTAATAATAATAAAGGAGCTCCCGAGGACACATTGGGAATTATCGTCAAGCTAGTTTTCATCACGTTCATAAGATTCGCGTTCGATACTTTGATAATTTGATATGTGGGTGGACCGGTACTTGGGTACTGGCCTAACTTGGACAAGCATCCCACTTATGATTAATCCCTATTGCAAGCATCCGCAACTACAAAAAGGAGTATTAAGGTAAACCTAACCACAACATTAAGCATATGGATCCATATCAGCCCCTAACGAAGCAATGCATAAACTAGGGTTTAAGCTTCTGTCACTCTAGCAACCCATCATCTACTTACTACTTCCCCATGCCTTCCTCTAGGCCCAAATAATGGTGAAGTGTCATGTAGTCGACGTTCACATAACACCACTAGAGGAAAATACAACATACATCTCAGCAAAATATCGAACGAATACCAAATTCACATGACTACTAATAGCAAGACTTCTCCCATGTCCTCAGGAACAAACGTAACTACTCACAAAGCATATTCATGTTCATAATCAGAGGAGTAATAATATGCATAAAGGATCTGAACATATGGTCTTCCACCAAGTAAACCAATTAGCATCAACTACAAGGAGTAATCAACACTACTAGCAACCCACAGGTACCAATTTGTGGTTTTGATACAAGATTGGATACAAGAGATGAACTAGGGTTTTGAGAGGAGATGGTGCTGGTGAAGATGTTGATGGAGATTGGCCCCCTCCCGATGAGAGGATCGTTGGTGATGACGTTGGTGATGATTTCCCCCTCCCAGAGGGAAGTGTCCCCGGCAGAACAGCTCCGCCAGAGCCATAGATTGATTCCGCCAAGGTTTCGCCTCGTGGCGGCGGAGTTTCATCCCGTAAGCTTGCCCCCAATTTTTTCCAGGGTAGAAGTGATGATATAGCAGAAGATGGACGCCGAAGGCCCACCAGGGGGCCCAGGAGATAGGAGGGCGCGCCCTATAGGAGGGGCGCGCCCCCTGTCTCCTGGGCTGGGTGTGGGCCCCTGGCCTATTTATTTTGCTCATAAATTCTTATTAAATCCAAAAAGTTGTTTCGTGAAGTCTCAGGACTTTTGGAGATGTGCAGAATAGGTTTCCAATGTTTGCTTCTTTTCCAACCAGGATTCCAGCTGCCGGCATTCCCCCTCTTCATGGTAAACCTTGTAAAATAAGAGAGAATAGCCATAAGTATTGAGATATAATGTGTAATAACAGCCGATAATGCAATAAATATTGATATAAAAGCATGATGCAAAATGGACGTATCAACTCCCCCAAGCTTAGACCTTGGTTGTCCTCAAGCGGAAGCCAAAATCGAAAAATATGTCCACATGTTTAGAGATAGAGGTGTCGATAAAAATAAAATACGGACATGAGGGCATCATGATCATTCTAATAACAGGAACATATATAGATTTTGTCATATGATTTCCTATGCTCAAGTAATAAGCAACTCACAATGTCAAGTATGGTTCAAAAACTTCATTGGGAACTAACAAACTATCATCTCAGTCATTGAAGCAATTGCAATTTATCATAACATCAGAAAGAGTCAATAATAGAGCTTTTCAGCAAGCACACATACTCAACTATCTCGTAGTCTCCTTCAATTGTTAACACTCATGCAATACTTGTGGTTATAGAGTTTCAGCCGGACACTGAGAAAGATAGGGGCTTATTGTGTTGCCTCCCAACATATTCACCTTTAGGTGATGTCAACAATAATAGCCTATGCCAACTTACATCCAATTGGATATATATATATATATATATATATATATATATATATATATATCATGATCTTTCAAACACGAAGAGCTTGCCAAAGGATAAAAATAAAAAGGGAAAGGTGAGGATCACCTTGACTCAAGCATAAAGTAAAAACATAAAGTAAAAGATAGGCCCTTCGCAGAGGGAAGCAGAGGTTGTCATGCACGTTTAGGGTTGATGCACAAAATCTTAATGCAAAAGAACGTCACTTTATATTGCCCCTTGTATGTGGACCTTTATTATGCAGTCCGTTGCTTTTATTACTTCCACAACAAGTTCGTACAAAGCTTATTTTCTCTGCACTAATAAGTCATGCATATTTAGAGAGCAATTTTCATTGCTTGCACCGATGACAACTTACTTGAAGGATCTTTCTCAATCCATAGGTAGGTATGGTGGACTCTCATGGCAAAACTGGGTTTAAGGATATTTGGAAGCACAAGTAGTATCTCTACTTGGTGCAAGGAATTTGGCTAGCATGAGGGGGAAAGGCAAACTCAACATGTTTGGAAGGTCAATGACAATATACTTTAACTGAGATGTCGGAAAACATAAACCATTACGTTGTCTTCCTTGTCCAACATCAACTCTTTTAGCATGTCATACTTAATGAGTGCTTCACAATCATAAAAGATGTCCAAGATAATATATTTATATGTGAACCCCTCTTTCCTTATCACTTCCTATTAATTGCAACGATGACCAAGGCTACGTTCATCAACTCTCAACAATTTTTATGCCTCATACTTTCTATGTGTGAAGTTATCACTATCCATAAGATCAATATGAACTCTTTTATTCTTTCTACTTTCTCAAGATCATAGCAACATAGCAAAGCCCTTGACGCAACACTAATCTTTATAATAGATAGCAAACAGACTCGATTACATAAAGAGATCACAATGCAAAACTCGAAACTACTCAATATCTAAATTTCAAACTACTAGATCAAGATACTACTAAAAGGATCGAACTAAATAAAGCGGTAAAGATAGGAGTGTGATGGTGATACGATACCGGGACACCTCCCCCAAGCTTGGCAGTTGCCAAGGGGAGTGCCCATACCCATGTGAGTATGTCCTCGCAGGTGATGGAGGTGGTGATGATGACGGTGGATAATCGCACATTGAGCGTAAAAGTTCCTCCAACTTGCGGATAATGCCCTTAAGCCCAGCAATATGATCCTTCAACAGAATATTCTCCTGTGTGAGATACTTGCTCTGTATGCGAGCTAACTCAATCATCTTGAAAGCTTCAATCTCTGTTGGAGTAAAGAGGTTAGGTAAAGGTTGAGGGATATCTTCTTCTTTCACCGCCAGAGCTTGAACCTCCAAGGCTTCCTTGATCCCTTCATCCTTGTTGATCTCTTCTGGTTCTTCTCTTTTCAGCTCTATCTTCAAAAGCCAAGCATCCTTGTCTTCATTGTTGGAGGAGGGTGAAGTCATGGTGCTCTAAATCTGCAACGGAAACAACACGAAACGAAAACAGAGGATATTTGCGTGATACGGTGGTCAAAACCTTCGGAGTATATATAATGAATTTTTACCGACCAAAATACGTAACATACAAGAAAATGGAGTCCGGGAGGCACATGAGGTGCCCACGAGACAGGGGGCACCCTACAGGGGGGCGCCCTCCTCTCTCGTGGGAGCCTCGTGTCCCTTTCGGACTACTTATTTCTTCCTAAAATTCTTAAATAATCCAAAACTGATAAAAATTGCCATTGGAGTTGTTTTGGAGTCGGTTTACTTACTGTACCACATACCTATACCTTTTCGGAGTTTGGAACGTTCTGGAAAGTGTCACATATGTATTCCTCAGGGGTTACGGTTTCAATTATATTAGTTTCAACATTGATAGGATTACCTGAAATATAATGTTTAATTCTTTGACCGTTTACCACCCTCGGATTTGTGCCTTCGAAGTTGTTGATTTTTATGGCACTAGAATGATAGACCTCCTCGATAACGTAGGCACCTTCCCATTTTGAGAGAAGTTTTCCTGCAAAAAATCTTAAACGAGAGTTGAATAATAACATATAATCTCCTACGTTAAACTCATGCTTTTGTATCCTCTTATCATGCCAGCGTTTGACTTTTTCTTTGAAAAGCTTGGCATTCTCATAGGCTTGGGTTCTCCATTCATCAAGTGAGCTAATATCAAACAACCTCTTCTCACCGGCAAGTTTGAAGTCATAATTGAGCTCTTTTGTAGCGACCCGACCTCAGATGGTCAAGTCTTTGTGCTCAGGTGTCATCCCTGGATCAGTAATGCTGACACCACACAGTACTTCGAAGGATTTATAACAGAGTAGCAATCACACACTTATTACATCGTTGTCCAAGAGAGGACTTATTACAATAAATATGTCTTAAGGCCATCTAATATCGATAACAGCGGAAGACTTGGAAGATAAGTGAGTCCATCAACTCCAACGGCATCACTGAGTATAGAACCACGACCTAAAAGCACCTTACTCGTCATCTGAAAAGTCTGCAACATGAAAGTTGCAGCCCGAAAACGGGTCAGCACGTGGAATACGCTGGCAATGTAACACATAGAGAATATTGAATGATAAGCCTATACTACATGCATATATGGCTGGTGGAAAAGCTCTATGGTTACAGTTTTGCATAAAGCCAATTTTTCCCTACTGCAAAGGAATAAATTTATTTAACTATGATGGTGGTTGTTAAACATTGAGAATGGTTGACAGCATCCTGAATCCCAATTAAAAAGGAATCATTAACAAACCCAACAATATTTAATTAGAGTAACATGTTGAGATTCGCATGATATTCAAGTACTAGATACTCAAGATGTCCATAACCGGGGACACGGCTAATCATGATTAGTTTGTACACTCTGCAGAGGTTTGCGCACTTTTCCCCACAAGACTCGATCGCCTCCATTTGGTTTCTCGCACTACATGGTGTTTGAGAAACGGATGACCGAGACATAGTCTTTCAGAAGCGCTAGCACCTTACGATGGGTAGACCCGTACACCTACATCCCCTACATCTGCTAGTCCACCACTATAAGAGTTCGCACGACTTAGTCAACTATGCTAGAGCCCATAATGGCTTGTGGCTGCACATGGAAGTTACTAGCATGAATTATCTTACGATCCCTTTGAGCCTGGGTGGCGGTCCAAAAGAAAAACAGGCAAGTCCTGGAAACCCCAGGTGCCTCAATCCACCCAGATGTGTATTTAAGTTGCCACCTTAGATAAACCATTAATTAACAAACTCACATCTGTCATTGATATCACTCACCCAATCCACGTCTACTAGCATAGCATGGCATATTAAGCAAACGCAGAAATAACTCCCAAAGGTTTCATAAGTAAAACAGGTAATAGGTACTACCTCATCTACTTCCCATCCCATAATTTAATTAGATCCTAATCATGCAATGTTTGAGGATTGATCTAATGCAATAAAGCTGGGTAGTAGAAAAAGGTATGATCAAGTGTTACTTGCCTTGCTGATGATCCGCGAAACCTAGAGATTCGAAGTAACAAGCGGCGCACTCCGGGTGATCTATCGCAGACAAACAACAAGCATACAATAAGTACTCATCTAATGCACGGGTAAATCTCGAATAAAAGATCTAACCAGAAAGTTCAACTTAAGAACCCTGGTTACAAAAGAAAATGAACCGAACAAAACAACGGAAAGCAAACGACGGAAGAAAACAACTCGGTTCTAGCAAATTGAAACTAGGTCAAATTTTACAATAGCAAAACTTTGTTTAAGTTGATTAGTCGAAACGGCGGTTTCGAAACGAAACTCCAGGCGCTTGAATCACCTGATTCCGATAAACGAGCGAGAACATAAACTAGAACGAAGATCGGATCTGAAATCGCGATCAGAAAAAATAGCGGAATAAATCCAACGAAAAAGAAAACGACGAACGGTTAAACGAACGGACGTTCGTTAACCAGGAATAACCGGTGATCACATTCGTTAAGACGAACGGTTCGGCAAACGCTCGCTAAACAACAAAACCGGAAATAAAACCGATCTAGGGTTTCGGAAAAAAAAACTGAAACGACGAAAAGAAAACCGGAACGGTTTTTATAAAAAAACCGAACCGAGGGGAGGGTGGCGCGGCGCGGCTACCTCGACGAGGCGGGCTCGGCGGGCGGCGGGCGACGGCGACGCTGGCGGCGGCGCGGCGGCGGCGGCGGCGGGCGGCGGGCGGCGGCGGGTGGTCTGCTTCTTCTTTAGTCGGCTTGGGGAGGAGAGAGGGGAGGCTTTGGGTATATATAGGAGGGTGCTGCTTGGGGAGGGCAAGCAAAGGCGGCGGCGGGCGGAGTCTCGAGCCGGACTTGCTGGCGGCGGCGGCGGTCTTGTAGGCTGAGGAGGGCGGGCGGTTGGGCAGCTCACTGGGCCCTTGGCCTGATCAAGGCCAAGGGTTATTTTTTTAAATAACGCGCGCAGAAAACGAAGAAAAATAAAATCTAAACGAACTCCAAAGTTTACAAAGTAAATTTTCCCCGACTCCTAAAAATGAGTCGAACAAAATGAACTTTTACTCGGGGCCTAAAATGCAAATTTTGAAAACACGCATATTTCCCTAAGGCGAATAAATTCCGAGAAAATCCAAAATTTGATTTGTTTATTAAATCTTCATTTTTCCTAAATTTTGGGAAAGTCATTTTATTCCCTCTCATATTTTTGATATTTGAAAAAATTATTTGAAGATGAAATAAATAAAATCAAATGATCCTCTTTTCATAATTCGAGAGAACTCAAATATGAAAATTTCGAAATCTCCAACTCTCTCCGAGGGTCCTTGAGTTGCGTGAAATTTCTAGGATCGACAAAATGCAAGAAAATATGATATGCATGATGATGTTATGTATAACATTCCAAATTGAAAATTTGGGATGTTACAAACCTACCCCCCTTAAGATGAATCTCGCCCTCGAGATTCGGGTTGGCTAGAAAATAGGTGAGGTGGTCCTTGAGCAAATCTTCTTCTCTCTCCTGTGGCTTCATCCTCGGTGTGGTGGCTCCACTGAACCTTGCAAAACTTGATAACCTTGCTGCGAGTAACTCTGCTGGCATAATCGAGAATCTTGACTGGTTTCTCCTCATATGTTAAATCATCCTCAACTGAATTGCTTCAAGTGGCATCAGATTCTTAGCGGTACCTCTGCCATCTCGGCGTGACATTTCTTCAGCTGAGAAACATGGAATACATCATGAACTCCTGACAGTCCCTCTGGCAATTCCAGCTTATAAGTGACTTCTCCCATGCGCTCCAAGATCCTATATGGTCCAACAAAACGTGGTGCTAGTTTTCCTTTAACTCCAAAACGCTTAACTCCTCGAAGTCTGGATACTCTAAGATAAACTCTGTCTCCAACTTCATATTCTATCTCCTTGCGTTTGGAGTCCGCATAGCTCTTCTGTCTGGACTGGGCTACCTTGAGCCTATCGTGAATCAACTTAACTTTCTGTTCAGACTCCTTAATCAAATCTAGTCCAAACAACTGACGGTCTCCAACTTTGTCCCATGACAACGGTGTCCTGCACCTCCTTCCGTATAAAGCTTCGAAAGGTGCCATCTTCAAGCTGGTTTGGCAACTGTTGTTATAAGAAAACTCCGCATACGGCAAGTTATCGTCCCAACTAGATCCATAATCTAGTGCACAAGCTCTTAGCATATCCTCCAAAATCTGATTGACTCTCTCGGTTGTCCATCTGCATGGGTGAAAAGTCAGATCAATTCCAGCCTGGTTCCCAATGTTTCTTGCAACCGATTCCAAAACTTTGAGGTAAATTGGGTTCCTCTATCTGATACGATACTCCTTGGAACTCCGTGCAAACACAGAATTCTGGTCATGTATATCTTTGCCAACTTAGCACTGCTATAGGTAGTCTTGACTGGAATGAAATGTGCTACCTTCGTCAAATGGTCGACTATAACCCAAATCGAGTCATAGCCTGAACGAGTCTTTGGCAAACCCGTGATAATATCCATGCCTAGTTTTTCCCACTTCCATTCGGGTATCGGCAATGGTTGCAACAATCCTGCTGGCTTCTGGTGTTCTGCCTTCACTCTCTGACATACATCACAAACTGCTACATACTCCGCAATATCCTTCTTCATTCCGGTCCACCAGAACGTTTCCTTCAAATCCAAATACATCTTGGTATTTCCTGGGTGAATCGAATAGGGTGAATCATGTGCCTCTTACAGAATCAACTTCCTGATCTCCGGGTCATTTGGCACATAAACTCGGTCCTCAAACCATAGGGTATCGTGCTCATCCTCACGGAATCCCTTTGCTTTTCCTACGCTCATTTTCTTCTTTATATCCGCGACCTCTCTGTCATTTTTCTGAGCTTCTCTGATTTTATCCATCAAGGTAGACTGAATTTCCAATGCTGCTACATAGCCTCTCGGAACTATTTCCAAGCATAGCTCACGTAGATCTTCTGCTAACTCCTTTGGTATTTCTCCAGTCAATAGCATATTGACATGGCTCTTACGGCTCAATGCGTCAGCTACTACATTAGCCTTTCCAGGATGATAATGCAATCTCATATCATAATCCTTGATGAGTTCCAACCATCTCCTTTGTCTAAGGTTTAACTCCTTCTGCGTAAAAATGTACTTCAAACTCTTGTGATCCGTGTACACCTCACAATGATTTCCAATGAGGAAATGTCTCCATGTCTTCAATGCATGCACTACGGCTGCTAACTCCAAATCATGTGTGGCATAATTTAATTCGTGAGGTTTCAGTTGTCGTGAAGCATACGAAACAACTCTTCCTTCCTGCATAAGCACTGCTCCAAGTCCTCGACGTGAAGCATCGCAATACACCTCATAATCCTTGGTCCGATCCGCAAAATTAACACCGGTGAGGTAACCAATCTTTTCTTCAACTCCTGAAAACTTGCCTCACAATCCTCACCCATATGAACTTGGTATCCTTTTTGAAAGAACTCCGTCATAGGCTTTGCAATCCTTGAGAAATTCTCAATGAATCTCCGGTAGTATCCTGCGAGTCCAAGAAAACTCCGGATTTCTCCAACTGTCGTTGGTGCTTCCCATTCGGTTACGGTCTCAACCTTTTTAGGGTCAACTGCTATCCCTTCTCCGGATATAACATGTCCAAGAAATCCAACTTCCTTTAGCCAAAACTCACATTTGCTGAACTTGGCATATAACTGATGTTCCCTTAGTTTCTCCAAAACCAATTGCAAATGTTCCTTATGTTCCTCTTCATTCTTCGAGTAAACCAAAATATCATCAATGAACACCACGACGAACTTATCCAAAATTCCATAAACACTTTGTTCATCGTGTTCATGAAATAGGCAAAGTCGTTAGTCGGTCCAAATGACATAACGGTATACTCATACAATCCATATCTTGTGGTGAATGCCGTCTTAGGTATGTCCCGCTCTCGAATCTTCAATCGATGGTACCACGATCGCAAATCGATCTTGGAAAACACTTTAGCTCCTTGCAAACAATCAAACAGATCATTTATCATTGGTAGTGGGTACTTGTTCTTGATTGTTACTTCATTCAATCCACGGTAATCAACAACCATCCTTAACGATCCATCCTTCTTCTCTACTAAAAGTACGGGTGATCCCCAAGGCGAAGAACTTGGGAGAATATATCCTTTATCCAATAGCTCCTTTATCTGCTTCTTGATTTCCGCCAAATCCTGTGCGGGCATCCTGTATGGTCGCTCGATATTGGGCCTGCACTGCAAAAGCTCAATCAAAACTCAATGTTTCTATCCGTGGCATTCCCGCAATTCCTCGAAATACATCAGATAATCCTTCACCATCGCACCTCTTCCCGCACAACTCCTGATAAGGAATTTACTTGATTCCTATTTGGTCCATATCGTGATACATACTTGATCCTTCTTCCTTCTGGTGTCGTGAGCAAAATCGTCTTACTTGCACAATCGATGTTTCCTCCATACATCGACAGCCAATCCATACAGAGAATCACATCCAATCCTTGGGATTCCAGTATGATCAAATCCGTCGGGAACACATGCCTTCCTATACTCAATGGCACTTGAAAACATCCTTGTCTGGCCATGTACTCTGCTCCTGGTGAGCTTACTAGCATAGGGGTTATAAGAAGCTTGGTGGGCAGGCTATACTTTTCTACAAATCCCTTTGATATGTATGAATGCGATGCACTAGTATCGAAAAGAACAAGTGCAATAAATGACTTAACCATAAACTTACCGATTACTGCATCGGGCTGAGCTTCAACCTCCTCCACATCAATGTGGTTCACCTGTCCCCTGTTGAAAGGGTTTGGCTTCTTTCCAGAGCTTCCATTTCCACGTTGGCCTTCGGGACATTCATTTGCATAATGTCCGGTCTTGGAACACTTGTAACAGGTGACATGGCTCAGGTCTTTCTTGGCTGGGGTTGATGGTGTGGTCCGGTTCTGGCCGTTGCTTCCTCCATTCCCATTACCATTCTTGTGGCCATTATGGTTGTGCGAACTACCTCCTCCATGGGTATGTTGAAACCGAACTCCCCGTTTAGGTGTATAACGGGCTTCATTGGGCTCGAGTTATACTTCCCCCCATACTTCCTCTTGCGATTCTCAATCTGCTTCCTTTCCTTCAATCATGAGGGCACGGTCTACCAACTCCTGGTAGTTATTGAATCTTGCTACCATCAACTGCATGCTTAACTCATCATTCACCCTTCGAAACTTCTCCCGCTTAGCTGCATCCGTAGCAACGCTATCCGGGGCATAACGGGCTAACTTACTAAAATCATCCACATATCGCCAACAGTCCTTCCTCCTTGGCGTAAGTTATAAACTCACGCTTCTTCATGGCCATAGCTCCTGCCAAACGTGGGCGGGCGGAAAGCTTGCTGGCCCCGATCCCATGTGACAAAGTGTCTCTGAGGTAAGTGGCTGTGAAATTCTCTCACCATCTTTCTGCTGGGTCCGCAAGTCGATGTGCAACAAACTTCACCTTCTCTCCATCTGTACATCCCGCAGTGGTCAACTCCTTCCTATCTTGCGGAGCCAATCATCTGCTACAATCGGCTCGGTGCTACTGGAATACACCGGCGGATTCAGCCTAAGGAAACGAGTCAAGTGATCCGCAGGTGGTGGTGGTGGTGGGTTGTTGTTGTTGTTGCCTTGGTTCTATACCAATGTTTAAGGTATTCTGCTGCTGAATCAACTGAGTGATCTCTGGTGGGAAAACAAACTCGGGGTCGCATCTCGGAGGCATCTGAAGGGTTTAGAAAAGATGAGAAATTAAGAATAAAGTGAGATCTAAGGAGAAAACACTACCCAAATGCTCATGAGACAAATGCACACAAAATCACTTCATTCATTTCAAACAAAGGGCTTACAACGGTCTAACTATCGCAAAAGTGCTTGAACTATATTGTTTACATGGAGGGAATACTATTGATATGTGGGGGTCATCTATTAATTTGAACCGGTGGAAGACTCCATGATGTCTGCTCCAGCTTCGTCTTCAAAGTCGGGTTCACTTGGATCCGAATCGGTGTCGTCGATGATGATGTAGTTGCTCGGACAGTCGATGTACTTGTCTTCATTCTTGAGCGCTAATTTCTTCTTGAGTTCTTCAATCTCATGCTTCAGATCGCTATTGTGCCTTACTACAGCTACGATCTTGTCCATGTAGTCCTTGCGTGTAGACTTCAGCTCTCCTTCAAGTTCGATGATCCTTCCCTTCGCATTCTTCAAGTCTATCATATCATTGCACATCTGGTTCTCTTGGCGTCGAATGTGCTGGTTTAGCTCTTGGATGAAAGCTACAATGGATCTATCCTTCTTGGTGCTGACTATCTCCCATTGTTCATTTCGGCGTCCGCAAATCTGGTAGATAGTGTCCGTGAGGTCTTCTTGATAAACTTCTCCAATGCATCCCATGGTGATATGAGCTGCCATGCTCTTTCCTGCACTCGAAAGTTGGTGCAATCGAAAACACTATCTATGGGCTTCGTGATTGGCGCCAATGTCCTTCCCTTAACGTGAGCTTGAATCTTCTAGCGCTCCTCAAAGTGGAGTGGCGTTGAAAGTCCCGTGAAGCTTGGTAGTCCAATATTCAGTGCTTGGCGACTTCCTTCAAGTGGAATCCAAAAGGTGTGCCTTCATCAAAGTTGAGCGTATTTGATCTTTGCGTCTGTCATCCTAAAAGAGTAGAAAAGATGTGGAGTTAGAAAATGAGAAGAGAATAGTGATCTATGGCTTTAACTTAGTGGTCGTGTCCTCACAATCGGTGTGCTCTCGATACCATCTCTCAGAGCGACCCGACCTCGATGGTCAAGTCTCGTGCTCGGTGTCATCCTGGATCAAGAATCTTGACACCACACAAGATTTCAAGGATTTATAACAGAGTAGCAATCACACACTTATTACATCGTTGTCCAAGAGAGGACTTATTACAATAAATATGGCTTAAGGCCATCTAATGTCGATAACAGCGAAGACTTGGAAGATAAGTGACTCCATCAACTCCAACGGCATCACTGAGTATAGAACCATGACCTAAAAGCACCTTACTGTCAATGCGAAAAGTCTGCAACATGAAAGTTGCAGCCAAAACGGGTCAAGACGTGGAATATGCCGGCAATGTAACACATAGAGAATATTGAATGATAAGCCTATACTACATGCATATATGGCTGGTGGAAAAGCTCTATGGTTACAGTTTTGCATAAAGCCAATTTTTCCCTACTGCAAAGGAATAAATTTATTTAACTATGATGGTGGTTGTTAAACATTGAGAATGGTTGACAGCATCCTGAATCCCAATTAAAAAGTAATCACTAACAAACCCAACAATATTTAATTAGAGTAACATGTTGAGATTCACATGATATTCAAGTACTAGATACTCAAGATGTCCATAACCGGGGACACGGCTAATCATGATTAGTTTGTACACTCTGCAGAGGTTTATGACTTTTCCCCACAAGACTCGATCGCCTCCGTTTGGTTTCTCGCACTACATGGTGTTTGAGAAACGGATGACCGAGACATAGTCTTTCAGAAGCGCTAGCACCTTATGATGGGTAGACCCATACACCTACATCCCCTACATCTGCTAGTCCACCACTATAAGAGTTCGCACGACTTAGTCAACTATGCCAGAGCCCATAATGGCTTGTGGCTGCACACGGAAGTTACTAGCATGAATTATCTTATGATCCCTTTGAGCCTTGGTGGCGGTCCAAAAGAAAAACAGGCAAGTCCTGGAAACCCCAGGTGCCTCAATCCACCCAGATGTGTATTTAAGTTGCCACCTTAGATAAACCATTAATTAACAAACTCACATCTGTCATGGATATCACTCACCCAATCCACGTCTACTAGCATAGCATGGCATATTAAGCAAACGCAGAAGTGTTGGTGTACTAAAGTAGGGGTACCTTAGTATCCCGAACTTGTGCACGGGCAGTCGCAGCACCCCGCGGCAAGGCTTGCCGGGCGACCGCCAAGGTCCTCCGTTGATTCCTTTGGAGCCATTCAAGAACAAAGTGTTTAAGCCGAGAAGACAAGGCCCTGGCAAGAGCAGCTTGCCGGGAAGGTCAAGCCCCCGGCAAGAGGAGCTTGCCGGGAAGGCCAACCAAGGCATTTCGAGGAACTTGCCGCGACGCGCCTCGCGTCCTGGCAAGGCCCGGTGAGCGACAAGATCCCGGGCGCGACAAGACAACGACCGCGGCAAGACGCTTGCCGTGGCAAAGCTACCACTTTGCACTCGTGCTCTAGCGCATCCACCAACGTGTCGCCCTGGGGGCCTTTCCAGGCGCGCGTGGCAAGAAGCTGTGCAACTAGCGGTGCAAGGTGGCAAGCGAAGATGACGAGAAGGCCATCGTGGCAAACGGTGGCGTACCTAACGGTCGCTTTTCTGCACTGTTTGGGCGACGCAGACGGGCATTTAATGCCCTTGTCCCCTGCCGTCAGGGTTAGGTAGGACGCACTGTACAAGTAGTTGTACCAACTACATCTTTTACGTTTTTGCCCTCGCCACGTTGCCACCTGCCGGTGACCCTTTAGCGATAAAAGGAGGCCCATGCGCAGCGTAGAAGGGTTCGATTCATTCAAACCGTAACACTCCCACGCCTAGAGCAAGAACATAATACAACCACAAAGCAGCGAGAGGAGTTTTATCTCTCCGGAGAGCTCCGGCTGGGTAAATCGCCGTGCTTAGCCGCCTCGATCCGCTCTTCGTCGACCTCCGCCTCTGCCGGACGAAAAGGGCCCCGCCCCATAGGTGTTCGTTCCCACGACATCTTTGGCGCGCCAGGTAGGGGGCGTCGAGGTTGTGTGAACCTGATCCGGCGTTCACGCGGGCTACATCGTCATCTTCATCGACATGCCACCAAAGAAGAAGGCATCGGAGGTGGCTGCTCCGTCCACGTCGCTTCCACCGCCACCGGAGCAAACGGGTGGTGGGGTAGACGTCGGCGGAGGAACGGGCGCCGACGAGGGAGCGAACGCTGCTGCAAGGTCCAAGGACAAGGCGGCGCAGACCTTGGCGTCCGTACACGCACCGCGCCCATCCCAGGAGGCGCGGGACCAACAACGTCATGGTACTCGCGGTACCATACGTTCGTTGGGTCAAGGCCAAGCTGGTGGATCTCGGGACGCTCAAGATCAGCATGCACGTCAACATGCTGGCACGAGCGCGGCATGGTCGCCTGGACGAGATGCTGCTCCTTCCAACATTGTTAGAAGTGCGAGCATATCTTGCTCCTTGCACCATTCACCGCCGCCACCCAAGACTCCAGAAGAAGCGTTGGCCCGAGCCCAACTGCTCCTAGATTACCCTCCAGCGCCAGACAAGATCGACGATTGGAGGGCCACCATTCAGAGCCTCATCGGCTTCACCAACAGCGACACTCCCCGGCAACCGAGCACATTGAAGCCGCGGCAAGATGCCCAGGCTCAAGCCGGTGGCGACAAGACCGGTGGGGGTGCAACCACCGTGCACTCTCCACCCCGAAGGCCAAGATCGCCGACTCGCCGGGTCAACCTTGATAGCGACTCCACTGCGTCATCTGATCCTCGAGCTCGTCGCGATCAGCACCAAGTCCTTCAGGAACGGCAACAAGAAGATGCTCGTACCCGCATCGAGTGTCGAAGAGAGGCGCGGCGTCAGTCAGACCAGCGCGCTGGGCCCACTGTCGACATGCATGCGCCAGGGGAACCAGGCGACTTGTCATATGCAGTAGGTTGCCCTGCGTTCACTCGTGAGCTGCGGCAAGTCCAAAGGGCCCAAGACAAAATTTTTAAGCCGACGCATCAGAGAAGCACGACAAAGAAGTTGCATCTGTTGGAGTTCCTCAACATCTACACCATCGCGGTCCAGGCTGCCGGGGGGCGCGATGACAAGATCCTCGCCAACTACTTCCCGCTGATGCTCAAGCCCAATGTCAGATCCTGGCTCATGCACTTGCCGGACAACTCCATATCCTCATGGGCAGATTTGTGCCATCAGTTTGTCGGTGCCTTCACAGGCGGCCACAAGCCTCATGGCCAAGAAAGTGATCTTCATTTGCTCGCCCAGAAGGAAGGAGAGCCCCTGCGCAAGTACATTCAGAGATTCAGCCAAGTGCAGCGCAACATCCCAGATGTCCACCCTGCTGCGGTCATCAGCGCGTTCCATCAGAACGTGCGAAACCGCAGGATGAGGGAGGAGATGGCGATGTGCAAGATCAGAGACGTCACCGAGCTATACGCCCTGGCCGACAAGTGTGCACGTGCTGAAGAGGGGAGGAGGCTCCCCGGAGAGAATGCAGGAGCAGGAGGATCTGACAGCGAAGATGCCGCCCCGGCAAGGAAAAACCGGCGGCGGAACAACAGAAGGAGGAAAGGGAAAGATGTGCTAGTCGTTGAGCAGTCCGGCAACGGAGGTGGCGCTGACAAAGCCAAAGCTGGTAACTCCAGCGAGGCTGTGGCTGCCGCCGACAAGCAGGGCAGCTCCGACAAGCAGTACTGCAAGATCCACCGTACCAAGGGCCATGACCTCCAGAGCTGCAAGAAGGTCGAGCAGCTTGTCGAGCAGCAGAAAGATGAGTACGAGCGACGCGACAAGGAGAAGGCCCAGGAAGGTGCTGGGGGATCCGGCAAGAAGCGTCCCGGCCGGGGAGGACGCCGTGGCAAGGCCAAGCAGCGGCAAGGAGACAGGCCTCCCCGCGGCCGCGACAAGGATGAAGACGAAGAAGATGATGAAGAGATGGATGATGATGAGGCCGACGAGCAGGAGTTTTAGAAAGCCACAGAGGTTCTGTGTGTTGACGATGGTGCTTCTCTGCATACTTCGCACCGCCAGCTCAAACAGTGGGTGCGGGAAGTTAATGCAGCAGAACCACCAGTTGAGTCACGCAAGCCTCGGTGGTCTGAAGACGCCTATCATCTTTGATATTGAGGACCACCCTGATCGCATAACCACGGTCGGGTGCTTGCCGATGTTGGTTTCACCAACTATCCGCAACCTCAAAGTCACAAAGATGCTAGTTGACGGCGGGGCCGGCTTGAACCTGATCTCCTCCGTGGTACTGCAGAAACTCCAGATTCCCGACAGCGAGCTCGAAGAGACCGGTACATTCCAAGGAATCAATCCGGGAAGGAGCAAGCCGAAGGGGAAGATCACCTTGCCGGTAACATTTGGCAGCGAGTTGAATTTCAGAACTGAGAGGGTCACTTTTGACGGTGTTGATTTCCCGTTGCCCTACAATGGGATACTCGGCCGTCCAACACTCGCCAAGTTCATGGCAGCCTCTCACTACGCATACAACGTGCTGAAGATGCCGGGTCCGATAAGTGTTATCTCTGTCCCTGGCGACAAGAAAGATGCTCTTATCTGCACCGACAAGATCTACCGGGAAGCAGCAGCCGCAGCAGATCGGAAGACACTTGCCGCTGAAGCTCCCGGGGGGAAGAAGAAGACCAAGTCCGACAAGAGCTTTGATGCCCACTCCGGCAAGCTCACCTCTTTGGAGTGCTGCGCTACCATCGAGGACGCACCATCGAGCTCCACCGGCAAGTGTAAGAAGGTGAAGGCAGCTCCGCTAGAGACCAAGAAGGTGTCCACCAAGGAGGACGGCACTGCTGGTACCTTCACCATCAGTGCCACACTTGACCCCAAATAGGAAAGCGCGCTCGTTGCTTTCCTGCGGGCGAATGTCAACGTGTTTGCATGGCAACCGTCTGACATCCCCGGCGTTCCCAGGAAAGTAATTGAGCACCACCTTGCCGTCTATCCTCACGCGCGGCCCGTCAAGCAGAAAGTCAGAAAACAGGCAGTGGAGCGCCAAGAATTTATCGCGGAAGAAATCAAGAAGTTGGAAGCAGCAGGCCTTGTCAGAGGAGTGCTCCATCCTACGTGGTTGGCTAATCTCAGTAGTCGCAGGCTAGGCAAACGGGAAATGGAGGCTTTGTTTGACTTCACCGATGTTAATAAAGCTTGTCCCAAAGACCCATTTCCTTGCCGCACATTGACCAGATTGTCGACTCCACGGCGGATGTGACTTGCTTTCATTTCTTGACGATACTCAGATACCATCGATCTTCATGGCGTAAGAAGATGAGGAGAAACCGCATTCATCACTCCATGTGGCACATATCGCTTTGTACGGATGCCTTTCGTTTAAAGAATGCTGGTTCAACATTTGCGAGGGTAGTTCACGAAGCTTTTGAGCCACAGTTGCACAGAAATGTAGAAGCTTACATGGATGACATAGTGGTCAAGAGCAAGGACAAAGCAACCCTGATCCAAGATTTAGATGAAACTTTTACAAATCTGCAAGATCAACCTCAAGTCGAACCCCGAGAAGTGCGTGTTTGGAGTCCCTTCCGCAAGCTTCTCGGGTTCTTCAGAACTCGATGGGGATTGAAGCCAATCCCGACAAGATCAAGGCCATTGAGCGATCAAGCACCGGCGCGTCAAGGATGTACGAAGGCTTGCGGCTGCGTGGCTGCTCTCAAGAGGTTTATCTCTAAGTCACCGAAGGCTACTGCCATTTTTCAAAATTTTGAAAAGGCATGTCCAATGAAATGGACTCGAAGCGGAGGCTGCGCCGCAGACTTGAAGAGGTACTGTCCTCCACTCCAATACTTGTCGCACCTAAGCCACAAGAGAAGTTGCTCTCTGTACCTAGCGGCAACCAATCAAGTGGTTAGTGCTGCGTTAGTAGCGGAGAGGGAGGCGGATGATGAGCCAGCGACCACGGCAGTGCATCCAAATGACAAGCGGGGCTTCCCGACAAGCTCTGTCCCGATAAGGATAGATCTCAGCAGCACATGAAGAGAAATGAAGAAAATGGTGCAATACCAGTTTACTTTGTCGGCCACCTTCTTCGGGCTAGGTCGAGGTACTGTGTGCGTGAAGTTGCTTTTCGCCTTCTCATGGCCTCGAGAAAGCTGCGCCATTACTTCCAAGCACATGAGATCACAGCTTGTCACTGCTTTCAATGAAGAGGATACTGCAGAATCCAGAAGCAACAGGCAGGATTGTCGAGTGGGCACTGGAACTGTCAAGCTTTGGCCTCAAGTTTGAGAGCACTTCAACTATCCAGAGCCGAGCATTATGCGGAATTCATAGCAGAGTGGACGCCAACGCCAGACGAAGAAATCCCGGAGACGAGCATCCCCGTCAAGGAGGTGAGCAAAGAGTGGCTGATGTACTTTGATGGTGCCTTCTCGCTGCAAGGCGCCGGTGCGGGCGTGCTGCTTGTCGCGTCCACCGGAGAGCACCTCAAGTACGTAGTCCAGATGCACTTTCCCAAGGAGCAAGCAACGAACAATACTGCAGAGTATGAAGGTTTGCTTGCCGGTCTCAGGATCGCGGCAGACCTTGGGATCAAGAAGCTCATTGTCAGGGGTGACTCGCAGCTTGTCGTCCGCCAAGTAAACAAGAACTACCAGAGTCCGTTGATGGAAGCTTATGTTGACGAAGTGAGAAAGTTAGAAGAGCACTTTGACGGCCTGCAGATGGAGCATGTCCCGAGAGCCCAGAACGACATTGCCGATGACCTGTCAAAGTGCGCTGCACTGAAGTTACCTGTGGAACCAGGGATCTTTGTGCTCAAACTGACTCAACCATCCGTAACATCATCAACTGGACAGAGCAAGAAGAGGAAGTTGGTTTCTGGCAATTACTTTCCGGCAGAGCTGCCCGAAGCCGCCGCCAAGAAGGTCCCCAAGATCAACACCAAGGGTGTTGAGGAGCAGTCTGCTCCGACAAGCCCTAAGGTTTGTTTCGTTGAAGCAGACGCTCCCGACAAGTTTTGCTCTGGCAAGCTTGCCGGGGAACATCAAGCTCCGGTTGAACCGCAGGTTCTTGCCGTAGAAGCGGATGTTCTCGCAGTAGCATATGTGCCTTTAGTCCTTGTTGTCGAGCCGCAAGCTCCAGCATGGGCGCATCAGATTGTCCATTTCCTCTAGACAGGAGAACTTCCCGAAGAGCAAGAAGAAGCAGAAAGAGTAGCCCGTCAGTCAAATATGTACCAGTTTGTCGACAAAGATATCTTTGCATGTATGAGACTCAACGGTGTGAAATTGAAGTGTATTCCCCGGGAAGAAGGACAAGAGCTGTTGGCGGAGATACATGGAGGCATATGTAGTCACCACATTGGTGCAAGAGCACTTGCCGGCAAAGCATTCCGGCAAGGTTTCTTTTGGCCGACAGCCCTCCAGGATGCAACTGCACAAGTAGCCAAGTGTGAAGCGTGCCAGTTCCATTCCAAGCAGATACACCAGCCAGCTCAAGCTCTCCAGACGATCCCTTTATCCTGGCCATTTTCGGTCTGGGGCCTCGATATTTCGCCCTTCCCCGAAGCCGTCGGGGCTTTGAGTACTTGTACGCTGCTATCGACAAGTTCACAAAGTGGCCGGCGGAAGCATGAGGAAGGTGACAACACAACAAGCAAATCAAGTTCTTCAGTCGATTGTTTGCCGCTTCGAGTCCCTAACAGATCATCACCGACAACGGCACACGCTTCACGAGCCGCACCTTCATGCAAGACGCCCAAGATCTTGGCGCCAAGTTCTGCTTTCGCTTCGCTTGCTCACCCGAGAAGCAACAATCAAGCGGAGAGGGCAATGCCGTGCGCGCGGCTCAAGACCAGACTTTCGACGTGCTGCACAAGTGCGGAAAGAATCGATCGAGGAGCTGCCGGTGGTTCTTTGGTCGATCAGACGACGCCAAATCGAGCCACCGCCGCACACCTTTTGCTCTAGTCTATGGAGCGGAGGCGCTTCTCCCTACGTAACTCGTATACGGATCGCCTCGAGTGCTCGCTATGATGAGCTTGAGCAAGAGCAGCTGCGACAAGATGATGCGCCGCTCCTTGAGGAAAATCGCCTTCGTGCTGCCAGACGAGCTGCTCGCTACCGACAAGCTTTGCGCCGCTACCATAGCCGCAGTTAATGCCGAAGTCTCGAGGAAGGCGACCTTGTTCTTCGCGCGCTCAATCCGCCAAGAATTCCAACAAGTTGACGCTGAAGTGGGAAGGCCCTTACCGGGTGAAACGAGTCACTAGGCCCGGCGCTGTCCGCCTTGAGACCGAAGATGGCTTTCCGGTGAGCAACTCCTGGAACATTGAGCATCTTCGTAAGTTTTACCCATATAGCGCGGTTGTTTAACTGTTCCAAGCAACCACCTTTTGTACAAGCCTTGCCGCTGTTGCATGTAACCCTTTGTACAAAGCCGGGCGCAGATCCCGTGCATAAATAAAACTCATGTGCTCCGCACTTCCTATCAATTTCATGCTTTCCATTTTGTGCATGTATTATCTGACACCTTGTGCAGCACCTACCCCCGGTAAGCAATAACGAGCCATGAGGCTCCATATTTTTATTTTCTCTTCTTTCTTTTTCTCAAAGAAAGGGAAAGGATCCCTCGCGCACAAGTTTGCCAGGGGGGGGGGGGGGAGGAGGAGATAATGGTGTGGACCAGATGTCGTTCAAGCAAGTATCGCCTTACCGGGAAGCAAACAACACAAAAGCTAAGTTGCCAAAGTTTGAGCAATCAATTTTAAAAAAAAATTAGAGTTATCTTCCTTGAACGACCGTGCTTTGTATGGAAAACCTGTGCACGGAGGAACCAACTCGTAGCTAGTTGCGCCCTTACTTTGTTTCGAGTCCGCCAACAACTTAAGTGTGTCATGACTAGTTGCGACAAGGTTTTTGTCAGAGCGGCACCGCCAAAGAAGCATCGACGTTTCGCACTCGGCCATGCGATAAGGGTGCTGCTCCGCAAGTTCCCTAAAAGCGTAGGGCAAAAACATACAGAGGAAGGAATCAAGTAAAGGAAATAACATAGCAGTCGATACCCAAAATAAAGTTATATTACAAAATAGCTTGTCGCAGCGCTAATGGATTGTTTTCCGCAATATGAACAACAGCGACAAGGAAATGAAGAAACGGGCGGCCTAATCTACGCGGCCACCGTCAACCCTCTTGACCTCATTCACCTTGTCCACAATGGGTGCGATAAGGGCCTTGAGCTCTTCCAGATTAGCATCTCGCCAGCTTCTTGAGGACGCCAGGAGGTTGAGGCCCGGTTGCGAAGGCCACCTTCACCAACACCTTCTCCTGTAACTCTCGCGCAGATCGTCGCGACTTCGTCGGCCAGCTGCTTTGGTATCTTCTCGGTCACTGGAGCACCGTCACCACGCCCTTGAAGAACAGAGTGAGCTTGGCGCTGGGCTGGAGGTTCTCGTCGGAGGAGTACCCGAGATCCTCCACCCCCAGCTGCACCAGCTCCTCATCAATGACCACAGAAATGTTCACGAGGCCCTCCGTCCAGAGCTCCACCATCTCCCTGAAGGTGTTCTGGGTTTCGGCGGCCCTCGTCAACAGCGCTTCGTTGCCCTTGATTTCCTCCTTCAAGGCTACCTCCCGCTCCTTGGCGCTGTCCAGCGTCTCGGTCAGGGTGGCCAGCTTCAACTCCAGATCGGCGTTGGAGTCCTTGGCGGCGCTCAGCTCCTTGCCCTTCTCGGCGAGTTGGCCCTGCAGTTCACCGTGGGCAAGGGCGTCCTTCAAGGCTTCTACTGAGCTGCAAGCTCTTCATCCTTCATCTTGAGATCGCCCTCCAGCCGTACCACCTTCGTCTCCAACTCCTTCTTGGCGGCCTCGGCAGCTGCGGCAGCGTCCTTTGCTTCCTTGAGAGCCCCGCCAAGTGTCTGCTCTTGCACGACAAGTTCCTCCTCGTAGCTATCCAGATTAACTTTCCGCTGCGTCAGCTCACCTTCCCGCATGGACAGCTCCTCGGCGGCAAGCCGCTGTTGCTCTTCGGCTTCAGCCTTCTCAAGAAGGAAGGCTTTCCGCACCTCGACGAGCTGCACCCGCCTCAAAGAATGGACCGGAGAGCTTCTGGTTGCGCTCCCGAGCTCCTCCGCCGCTTCTCAATATCCGCTCCGCTGCTGCGACAAGTGCTTCCCGGATTCCACCTTGGCTTGCCGGGCGTAGAGCGACACCAGCTTCGGGAGCAGCTCCTCCTCCAGACGCCGCCGCTGCTTGGCGCTGCCGACTAGCGCCACCACGGAGTCAAGTAGGCGCCTGGCTGGGGCTCTTCGAGTCTGGCGCTGATCAGCGGCGGGGATCGGCGATCGGCGAAGCGCTTTGCGCCTCCTGCGCCCTGTGGTCGCTCGGTCGGTCGCCGACCTTTCGCCAGCTCTGCGCCAAGAGCTTTGGCGGCCTCCTCGCCGCAGATCATCGCGCCTTCTTCTTCGGGCGGCGGCATCGTCAATGTTGCTGCTGCTGCTTCTCCTCGCCGGTGGCCTCGGTCTCCATCGGCTCCGTGGAAGATGGATCTGAAAGGCCGGAAGAGGGAGAAAAGTCAAGCAAAAATCCAGAAAGAAAATTAGAAGAAGAATCCAAGGGAAGTTTCGGGCAAGAAGGATTACCTATGCTGGGATCCACAGTCATGGGCTCCGCCAACGGGGGATCGCTAGTGCTCCCCCTTGCCGGAGATTCCTCCCTTGCCGGAGACTCCTCCCTTGCCGGGGACCCCTCCCTTGCCGGAGAACGCTCCCTTGCCGGGGAATCCTCCTTTGGCGGTGTAGTCGAAGCAGACGGCACGTCGGAGGCGGTTTCTGAGCCCTCTTGGTGAAGCTGTTCTGCTCCTACACAAACAAACCAACAGTCAGCTGCCAGTAAAGGAAAGAACTCCCATGCGCGCCAAACAACGAGAAGTAAAAAAAAATATATACTCACGCTGGGGGCTGCGCTGGGGGCTGCTTCGGGGAGTGGTTGCTGGGTCCGGCAAGGTGGTCTCGGGCGCACCCCCTGCCGTCGCGGTGGGCTCGTCCTCGATGATAACCACCGGAACCTTGGCCCTCTTCGCCGCTCTCTGGGACAGGGTCCTGAAAAAGAACAAGGTTCAGAGTGAAGCGGATCAGATACAAGACAGAAACGACAAGAATTGAAGAACTACAAATACAACAAAGAAGCTTACTCTTCTTCCTCCTCGCTGGAGCTGAGCGCGGAGAGGTCGAAGTCCGGCCCTCTTTCGGCACGACGAGGCGGAGGAGTAGGCTCCCTCAACCGCTTGGCGGGGACAGCGGCAGACGTGCGGTGGTCTCGATGATCCAGCTCAGCTGCCGCAGGTGCGAGGCGCCTCAGCTGCAACATTGCTTGTCGCGGCAGAGCGCGTCGCGCGGCGCGATGGCTGCTGACCCGTCTTCCGCCCTGCTGCTTCCCCGGTCTTGCGGAGGCGCCTTATTGGTGGAGCTGGGGGCTGCGCTGAGGGCTGCACTGGGGGCTGCGCTGGGGGCTCCGTTTGCTGCAAACCGCCCGGAGACGGCGGGCCACTCGCATCCTCAGCAGGCTCGGTCGACTTGACGTCAGGCGCGGCAAGCTCTTCTTCGCCGTCAAGCCATTCTCGCTCGGCAAGACTTGCCACCTCTGCTGCCTCTGCCTCCTCCACAGTAAACCCAAACTCACTCATGGCCGCCGCCGCCGCCTCTTCCGCTTCGGTGGCGCGCGCTGCATCTCCTTCTCAGTGGTGTCGGTGAGGAGCTTTTGTTCGTCGGCGTGGACTGCCACCTCCACCAGGCCGTCGAAGAACTGCTGCACAACATCGTCCGCAGGCTCTTGCCAAGTGGGAACGATTCCATGCGAATCGCACTGCGGCATCATTGCGCGGATGCGATCCAGCGAGGAGTTGTTGCACAACGGAACAACCCCCGCCGGCAACCTAAACCACTCTGGATGTTGGGAGTCATGCTTGAACAACTCCTTGAGCATCGCGTCCAACTCCAGGACAGTGAAATTAAAGTTGAGGCCCGGGCGCAGCCTCATGATGTCCGCTGGACCCCCAAATTCCCAGGTGGGTCTCTTCCTCTCCTGCAAGGGGGCGATGCGGCGACGAAGAAAGTCTGCGCCAACAGGACCCACATTAATCCCGGCAAGCCTGAGCCGCAAGATCCGGGTGGTGGCGATCTTCAGCTTGTCGTCGTCCGCGGCAAGGGCGCTCCAATCGCCGCCGTGCACTACTAGGGTTTGGCGCAGGGTGGTGAATGACTGCGGATTCTCCTCGACGATCCAGCACCACTCCGCTCTCCACTCCTCCCATTTGTTGCGGAGCTCCCCCTCCAGATACGCCTCCTTCTTGCCGGTCCTCGAGATCCAAGCGACCCCGCCGGACAAGGGCTCTCCTCTCTCGACCCGGGGCATGAAGTAGTGGCGAAAAAGGGCTACGTTTGGGTGGACTCCGACAAAGTTTTCGCAGAGATGTGCGAAAACCGCCATGGTCAAGACAGCATTGGGGGTGAAATCGAGGAGGTGGAACCCGTAGGTGTTCATGATGTCGCAAAAGAATTCGGAGAAGGGCGGGCAGAGCCTGCAGTAGAAGAACAGCACAAAAAAGGGGTATCCGCTTCGAGCTCGTTTTGAAGCGGCGGCGGAGAGTACCTTCGTGCGTGGATGCGCCCGCGTCTCTGTCGACCAGAAAAGGTAGTACCACTCCCTCAGCTCCGCCGCGGCGAGCTCGGAGGGGAAGGTGGCCCGCTCCTTCCGCAGCGCCTCGAGTCGCAGCGCCTCGGCCGACTTCGCGCCCTTCCTGGTCTTCGGGGCCATGGCGTAGGTGGCGGGGAGAGATCGACGGTGTTGGTGGCGATGGCGGCAACGGGAGGCGGAGCGCTGCTCTCTTTCAGAGTTGGAAGCGGAGGGGAGCGGCGGAGATTTCCGAGATTGCAACAACAAGTGGCGAAGGTGGGGGAACTGCGCTGTTTCCACTGCTTATAAAGAGGAGGAGGCGAACGTTACGCTTTCTCCGAATAAAGAACCACCCACGACCTCTCCCACGACGACGCATTCGACGCGTGCCGTTACGGGAGGGCACGGTGGATACGGAGTCAGATTCGGCGTGCTCCAGCCGCTGTGCCCGTGCCTGTTTTGGGCCCGCCCAACAGCCGACACCGTGTGTGGCCCAGTTCGGGGGCTCTGCGGTGTACTAAAGTAAGGGTACCTTACTATCCCGAACTTGTGCACGGGCAGTCGCAGCACCCCGCGGCAAGGCTTGCCGGGCGACCGCCAAGGTCCTCCGTTGATTCCTTTGGAGCCATTCAAGAACAAAGTGTTTAAGCCGAGAAGACAAGGCCCCGGCAAGAGGAGCTTGCCGGGAAGGTCAAGGCCCCGGCAAGAGGAGCTTGCCGGGAAGGCCAACCAAGGCATTTCGAGGAACTTGCCGCGACACGCCTCGCGTCCCGGCAAGGCCCGGTGAGCGACAAGCTCCTGGGCGCGACAAGACAATGATCATGACAAGACGCTTGTCAGCGGCAAAGTTACCACTTTGCACTTCGCGCCAAATAAGATCCACCAACGTGTCGCCTGGGCCTATCCAGCGCCAAGCGTGGCAAGAAGTCAGGCAAGCTAGCGGCGAGGTGGCGTTTAAGATGACGAAGGCCATCGTGGCAAGCGGTGGCGTCCCTAACGCCGCTTTTACTGCTTACGAAAGCGTAGACGGGCATTTAATGCCCTTGTCCCCCGCCGGGGGTTAGGTAGGACGATCGCATAAGTAGTTGTACCAACTACATCTTTTACGTTTTGCCCTCGCCACGCTGCACTGTCGGTGACCCCTTTAGCGTATAAAAGTAGGCCCATGCACAACGAGAAGGGTTCGACTCATTCAAACCGTAACACTCCCACAAAGAAGAACATAATACAACCACAAAGCAGCAGAGGAGTTTTATCTCCAGAGAGCTCCGGCCGGGTAAAATCGCCGTGGTGCTTCGCCGATCCGCTCTTCAGGCGACCTCCGCCCCTCATCGATCAAAAGGGCCCTGCCCCATAGGTGTTCGTTCCCACGACAAGAAGTAACTCCCAAAGGTTTCATAAGTAAAACAGGTAATAGGTACTACCTCATCTACTTCCTATCCCACAATTTAATTAGATCCTAATCATGCAATGTTTGAGGATTGATCTAATGCAATAAAACTGGGTAGTAGAAAAAGGTATGATCAAGTGTTACTTGCCTTGCTGATGATCCGCGAAACCTAGAGATTTGAAGTAACAAGCGGCGCACTCCGGGTGACCTATCGCAGACAAACAACAAGCATACAATAAGTCCTCATCTAATGCACGGGTAAATCTCGAATAAAAGATCTAACCAGAAAGTTCAACTTAAGAACCCTGGTTACAAAAGAAAACGAACCGAACAAAACAATGGAAAGCAAACGGCGGAAGAAAACAACTCAGTTCTAGCAAATTGAAACTAGGTCAAATTTTACGGTAGTAAAACTTTGTTTAAGTTGATTAATCGAAACGGCAGTTTTGAAACGAAACTCCAGGCGCTTGAATCACCTGATTCCGATAAACGAGCGAGAAGATAAACTAGAACGAAGATCGGATCTGAAATCGCGATCAGAAAAAAATAGCGGAATAAATCCGACGAAAAAGAAAATGACGAACGGTTAAACGAACGGACGTTCGTTAACCGGGAATAACCGGTGATCATGTTCGTTAAGACGAACGGTCCGGCGAACGCTCGCTAAACAACAAAACCGGAAATAAAACCGATCTAGGGTTTCAAAAACCAAACGATTTAAAAGAATCGAACGGTTTTTATAAAAACCGAACCGAGGGGGTGGGTGGCGCGCGCTACCTCGACGAGGCGGGCTCAAGCGGGCGGCGGGCGACGGCGACGCTGGCGGCGAGCAAGCGGCGGCGGCGGCTGGGCTTCTTCTTCTTTAGTCTTGGCTTTAGTGAGGAGATGGGGGGAGGCTTTGGGGTATATAGGAGGGGGGTGCTTGGGGAGGGGCAAGCAAAGGCGGCGGGCGGTGAGTGCGAGCCGGACTCGGCCGGCGGCAGTCTTCTTGTGTGCATAGCAGGAGGGAGGGCGGGCGGGCCGGCCGGGTGGGCCCTGGCCCAAGGTAGGCTATGTTTTTTTTTAAATAACGCATGCAGAAAACGAAGAAAATAAAATCTAAACGAACTCCAAAGTTTAGAAAGTAAATTTTCCCCGACTCCTAAAAATGAGTCGAACAAAATGAACTTTTACTCGGGGCCTAAAATGCAATTTTTGAAAACACGCATTTTTCCCTAAGGCGAATAAATTCCGAGAAAATCCAGAATTTGATTTATTTATTAAATCTTCATTTTTCCTAAATTTTGGGAAAGTCATTTTATTCCCTCTCATATTTTTGATATTGGAAAAAATTATTTGAAGATGAAATAAATAAAATCAAATGATCCTCTTTTCATAATTCGAGAGAACTCAAATATGAAAATTTCGAAATCTCCAACTCTCTCCTTGGGTCCTTGAGTTGCGTGAAATTTCTAGCATCGACAAAATGCAAGAAAATATGATATGCATGATGATCTTATGTATAACATTCCAAATTGAAAATTTGGGATTTTACATCTTTAATAGCCCAATATGCCTTATGTTCAAGTTCAAGAGGTAAATGACATGCTTTTCCATAAACCATCTTATATGGAGACACAGCCATAGGATTTTTGTATGCAGTTCTATAGGCCCATTATGCATCATCAAGTTTTTTGGACCAATTCTTTCTAGTTCTATTCACAGTCTTTTGCAAAATTAATTTGAGCTCTCTATTGCTCAACTCTACTTGACCACTAGATTGCGGATGATAAGGAGATGCTATTCTATGATTGACATCATACTTAGCAATCATCTTACGGAAAGCACCATGAATAAAATGTGAACCACCATCAGTCATAAGATATCTAGGGACTCCAAACCTCAGAAAAATAACTTCTTTAAGCAATTTAATAGAAGTGTTATGATCAGCACTACTAGTTGGAATAACTTCTACCCACTTAGTAACGTAATCAACAACAACTAAAATATGTGTATAACCATTAGAGGCAGGAAAAGGTCCCATATAATCAAAGCCCCAAACATCAAACGGTTCAATAACAAGAGAATAATTCATAGGCATTTCTTGACGTCTACTAATGTTACCTATTCTTTGACATTCATCACAAGATAAGACAAACTTACGAGCATCTTTGAAGAGAGTAGGCCAATAAAAACCAGATTGTAGTACCTTGTGTGCGCTTCTATCTCCAAATGTTGTGTCCTCCATAGGATTCAGAGTGACACTTATGTAGGATCTGCTCTGTTCATGCTCAGGCACACAATGTTTAATAACACCATCTACTCCTTCTTTATAAAGGTGTGGATCATCCCATAAGTAATGTCTTAAATCATAAAAGAACCTTTTCTTTTGCTGGTATGTGAAGCTAGGTGGTATATATTTAGCAACAATGTAATTAGCATAATCAGCATACCAAGGAGCAGTACGAGAAGCATTGACAACCGCTAATTGTTCATCAGGAAAGCTATCATTAATAGGCAATGGGTCATCAAGAACATTCTCTAACCTAGACAAGTTATCTACAACGGGGTTCTCAGCTCCCTTTCTGTCAATAATATGCAAGTCAAATTCTTGGAGCAAGAGAACCCATCTAATGAGTCTAGGCTTAGCATCTTTCTTTTCCATAAGATATTTAATAGCAGCATGATCAGTGTGAATAGTAACTTTGGAATCAACAATATAAGGTCTAAACTTATCACATGCAAATACAACTGCTAAGAACTCTTTTTCAGTAGTAGCATAATTTCTCTGGGCAGTATCAAGAGTCTTACTAGCATACTGGATAACGTTCAATTTCTTATCAACTCTTTGCCCTAAAACAACACCTACAGCATAATCGCTAGCATCACACATAATTTCAAAAGGTAAATTCCAATCAGGCGGCTGAACAATAGGTGCAGTGATCAAAGCTTTCTTAAGTGTTTCAAATGCCTCTACACAATCATCATCAAAGACAAAAGGAATATCTTTTTGCAATAAATTAGTCAGAGGCCTAGAGATTTTAGAAAAGTCCTTAACGAACCTCCTATAAAAACCGGCGTGACCAAGGAAACTTCTTATACCTTTTATGTCCCTGGGACATGGCATCTTTTCAATAGCATCAACTTTGGCTTTATCAACTTCAATACCTCTCTCGGAGATCTTGTGCCCCAAGACAATGCCTTCATTAACCATAAAGTGACACTTTTCCCAATTCAGGACGAGACTAGTGTCTTCGCATCTCTGCAAAACTCGATCAAGGTTGCTCAAACAATCATCAAAAGAGGATCCATAGATGGAGAAGTCATCCATGAATACCTCATAAATCTTTTCACAAAAATCAGAGAATATAGCCATCATGCATCTTTGAAAGGTATCAGGTGCATTACATAAACCAAAAGGCATATGTCTATAAGCAAAAGTACCAAAATGGCAAGTAAAACTAGTTTTAGATTGATCCTTCGCTGATACAGGTATCTGAGAGAAACCAGAATAACCATCTAGAAAGCAAAAATGTGTGTGTTTGGAAAGTCTTTCTAGCATTTGATCAATAAAAGGTAAAGGGTAATGATCTTTCTTAGTAGCTTTATTTAACTTGCGGAAATCAATTACCATCCTATAACCTGTAATAATTCTTTGCGGGGTCAATTCATCTTTATCATTAGGAACAACAGCAATACCTCCCTTTTTAGGGACACAATGGACAGGTCTTACCCATTCACTATCAACAACGGGATAAATAATACCTGCCTCAAGGAGCTTTAGTATGTCCTTTCTTACCACTTCCTTCATCTTGGATTTAATCATCTTTGAGGATCTCTAACTGGTTTGGCATATTTTTCCACTGAAATTTTGTGCTGACATAATGTGGGACTAATGCCCTTAAGATCATCCAGAGTATATCCAATAGCAGCTCGGTGCTTCTTCAGAGTTTTCAATAATCTTTCTTCTTCTTTCTCTGTAAGGTTAGCACTAATAATAACAGGATATATTTCTTTTTCATCAAGATAAGCATACTTAAGATTATCAGGTAATGGTTTGAGTTCAAACACGGGATCACCCTTGGGTGGAGGGGGTCCCCAAGAATTTCAATGGGAAGGTTATGTTTCAAAGATAGGTTCTGCTTAAGGAACACTTCATCTATTTCTTCCCTTTCCTTCATAAACATATCGTTTTCATGGTCTAGCAAATATTGTTCTAACGGATCAGTTGGAGGAACAACAATGGAAGCAAGACCAATAATTTCATCCTTACTAGGTGGTTCCCTTTCACGGGTTGTCTACTAAACTTAGCAAAATTAAACTCATGAGACATACCATCTATGCCAACAGTGACAATATTCCTTTCACAATTAATCTTAGCACTAGCAGTATTCAAGAAGGGTCTACCAAAAATAATGGGACAAAAATCATCTTGTGGGGAACCAAGGACAAGAAAATCAGCAGGGTATTTAATCTTCTCACACAAAATTTCCACATCTCTAACAATCCCAATAGGTTTAATGGTATCCCTATTAGCAAGCTTAATAGTAACATCAATGTCTTCTAATTCAACGGGTGCAATGTCGTTTATAATTTCTTTATAAAGATCATAAGGTATTGCACTAGCAGTAGCACCCATATCACATAAGCCGTGATAAAAATGATCTCCTATTTTCACAGAAATAACAGGCATGCCTACAACAAGTCTACGTGTCTTAGTATCAGGTCTAGCAATATTAGCAGTCTCACCTAGGAAAGAAATAACATGCCCATCTAAGTCCTCATCCAAGAGATCTTTAATCATAGCAATACTAGGTTCAACATTAATTTGCTCAGGAGGTGTATAAGTCCTAGTATTACTCTTACGAACAACACTCGAAGCTTTAGCATGATCTTTTATCCTAACAGGAAAAGGAGGTTTTTCAACATAAGCAGTAGGAACAATAGGATCACTATAGGTAATAGTCTTTTCTTCGACTGTAATAGGTGTAACTACTTTCACTTCAACAGGAGGATTATATTTAAACCACTTCTATTTAGGGAGATCAACGTGAGTAGCAAAAGTTTCACAAAAAGTAGCTACTATCTCAGAGTCAAGTCCATACTTAGCGCTAAATCCACGAAAAACATCGGTATCCATAAAAGATTTAACACAATCGAACTTAGGTGTCATACCTGACTCCTTACCATCGTCGGGACCCCAATCTTCAGAGTTGCATTTAATTTTTCCAATAAGTCCCATTTGAAATTAATAGTCTTCAACATATAAGAACCAGCACAGAAAGTATCGAGCAGGTTGCGATTATCAAGAGAAAGCCGAGCATAAAAATTCTGAATAATCATTTCCCAAGAGAGCTCATGATTGGGGCATGAATATAACATTGACTTAAGACTCCCCCAAGCTTGAGCGATGCTTTCTCCTTCGCGAGGCCAGAAATTATATATGTAACTACGATCACGATGAACAAGATGCATAGGATAGAACTTCTGGTGAAGTTCCAACTTCAATCGCTTATAATTCCAAGATCTCATATCATCACATAGCCTATACCATGTCAATGCGTCTCCCTTCAAAGATAAAGGGAAGATGTTCATTTTGACAACATCATCGGGAATACCTGCAAGCTTAAATAATCCACAAACTTCATCCACAAATATAAGGTGTAAATCGGGATGCAATGTTCCGTCTCCTGCAAATGGATTAGCTAGCAGTTTTTCTATCATACCCGAAGGAATCTCAAAGTGAATATCTTCATAAAGTTCAGTAGGTTGAGGAGCAACTCTTTGCTCTTATGGTTGGGGTGAAGATACCCCAAACAAGCCCCTCAAAGGATTAGTTTCCATAGTGACAAGTAATAGAAAATTTCAGCACACTATATAAATGTTTCCTTACCAAGTTCCACTCACCAAAAGCGCTACACTCCCGGCAACAAATACCTTTAAAAGAGTCTTGATGACCCACAAGTGTAGGGGATCTATCATAGTCCTTTCGATAAGTAAGAGTGTCAAACCCAACGAGGTGCAGAAGGAAATGATAAGCGGTTTTCAGTATGGTTTTCTCTGCAAGCACTGAAATAGTAGGTGATAGATAGTTTTGTGATAAGATAAATAGTAACAGGTAAAAAGTAAATAAAGTAAGTAAAGTGCAGCAAGGTGGCCCAATCCTTTATGTAGCAAAGGATAAGCCTGTAAAAATTCTAATAATAATAAAGGAGCTCCCGATGACACATTGGGAATTATCGTCAAGCTAGTTTTCATCACGTTCATAAGATTCGCGTTCGATACTTTGATAATTTGATATGTGGGTGGACCGGTACTTGGGTACTGCCATAACTTGGACAATCATCCCACTTATGATTAACCCCTATTGCAAGCATCCACAACTACAAAAAGGAGTATTAAGGTAAACCTAACCACATCATTAAGCGTATGGATCCATATCAGCCCCTAACGAAGCAACGCATAAACTAGGGTTTAAGCTTCTGTCACTCTAGCAACCCATCATCTACTTATTACTTCCCCATGCCTTCCTCTAGGCCAAAATAATGGTGAAGTGTCATGTAGTCGTCGTTCACATAACACCACTAGAGGAAAAGACAACAAACATCTCATCAAAATATCGAACGAATACCAAATTCACATGACTACTAATAGCAAGACTTCTCCCATGTCCTCAGGAACAAAGTAACTACTCACGAAGCATATTCATGTTCATAATCAGAGGAGTAATAATATGCATAAAGGATCTGAACATATGATCTTCCACCAAGTAAACCAATTAGCATCAACTACATGGAGTAATCAACACTACTAGCAACCCACAGGTACCAATTTGTGGTTTTGATACAAGATTGGATACAAGAGATGAACTAGGGTTTTGAGAGGAGATGGTGCTGGTGAAGATGTTGATGGAGATTGACCCCCTCCCGATGAGAGGATCGTTGGTGATGACGTTAGTGATGATTTCTCCCTCTCGGAGGGAAGTGTCCCCGGCAGAACAGCTCCGCTAGAGCCCTAGATTGATTCCGCCAAGGTTCTGCCTCGTGGCGGCGGAGTTTCATCCCGTAAGCTTGCCCTCGATTTTTTCTAGGGTAAAAGTGATGATATAGCAGAATATGGATGCCGGAGGCCCACTAGGGGGGCCAGGAGATAGGAGGGCGCGCCCTATGGGGGGGGCGCCCCCTGTCTCTTGGGCAGGGTGTGGGCCCCCTGGCCTATTTCTTTTGATCATAAATTCTTTTAAATCCAAAAAGTTGTTTCGTGGAGTCTCAGGACTTTTGGAGATGTGCAGAATAGGTTTACAATGTTTGCTCCTTTTCCATCCAGAATTTCAGCTGCCGGCATTCCCCCTCTTCATGGTAAACCTTGTAAAATAAGAGAGAATAGCCACAAGTATTCAGATATAATGTGTAATAGCAGCCCATAATGCAATAAATATTGATATAAAAGCATGATGCAAAATGGACGTATCAATCACGCATTGAGCAAAGCAATACCACCTTTCGAGGCATTATCCCCAGTCGAGAAGCACGATGCTCTGGGAGAATCAAACCGGATGTGGTATTCGGCACGCCCGAAAACTATAGATCCGAAGAGTTTCTTTTTCATGTGGTTCCCTTCTATAGTGGGTATTACGCCATCCTCGGCCGGGACGCTTTCTCATGCTTCCAAGCTATACCCCATTGCGGGTATATGAAGCTCAAAATGCCCGGACCTAATGGAATCGTCACAATTTCGAGCGACCCGGACAAAGCCCTTCATGCCGAAAATAAAACTACATCCTTGGCCCTCGAGGCTCTATCTGAAGCCCTGGCGGCGGAGGAATTAACCACCCTATGGTCCATGGCGGATAGGGATGATGCGATTCTCGATAAGAGATCCAATCCACCTCTTTTAAGCCACCCGAGGAAATAGTCAAATTTCAACTGCACCCGACGGACCCTAACAAAACAGCATCTATCGGAGCGCAACTAGATCCGGTAGTGGACACCGCCCTATGCACATTCCTGAGAGAGAACTGGGATACCTTTGCCTGGCACCCTTCAGACATGCCCGGCATCCCACGAAGACTGGCCGAACGCAGACTCAACGTAATCAAGGGATTCAAACCCGTTGTCGGTGTCAAAACCAGCGGATCTCGGGTAGGGGGTCCCGAACTGTGTGTCTAGGCGGATGGTAACAGGAGACAAAGGACACGATGTTTTTACCCAGGTTCGGGCCCTCTTGATGGAGCTAAAAACCTACTCCTGCTTGATTGATATTGATGATATGGGTAGTACAAGAGTGGATCTACCACGAGATCAAGGAGGCTAAACCCTAGAAGCTAGCCTATGGTATGATTGTTGTAATGGTTGTCCGTCCTACGGACTAAAACCCTCCGGTTTATATAGACACCGGAGAGGGCTAGGGTTACACAGTCGTCGTTACAATGGTAGGAGATCTACATATCCGTATTGCCAAGCTTGCCTTCCACGCCAAGGGAAGTCCCATCCGGACACGGGACAAAGTCTTCAATCTTGTATCTTCATAGTCTTGGAGTCCGGCCGATGATGATAGTCCGGCTATCCGGACACCCCCTAGTCCAGGACTCCCTTAGTAGCCCCTGAACCAGGCTTCAATGACGACGAGTCCAGCGCGCATATTGTCTTCGGCATTGCAAGGCGGGTTCCTCCTCCGAATAATTCATAGAAGATTGTGAACACCAGGATAGTGTCCGACTCTGCAAAATAAATTCCACGTACCACCGTAGAGAGAATAATATTTACACAAGTTCAATCTGCTGACGTATTTTGTGGCGTAACGTCACACCACTACCAAGCCTTTACTTGAATCGTTTTTATTATACCACCTCAGCGCGTTTAGCGAAGCGGTTTCCTTGGCACGTCTTGTCAAAGCAGAGATCGTGTTCCCCTTATTCCGGGATTCCCATCAATACGGACGTGGGTAACCCAACCGTGCCTGTTGCCATGCCTCCTCCATCGAAGGTGAGTTCCAAACGGTTACGGGGACGGCTCTTGGTATTCTCCCTCTTTATAATGAGACCAAGGCTCGTTTCTTTCTTCAATCCTCAATCGAATCTGCCCCTCGCCCTGAGTTCCAACACCCAGAGCTCCAGATTCGAGCGCCCCGGACCTTCAACAATGTCCGGCTCCGACCTACAGGGCCGGTGGATGCCCTCCTCCGTCATGGAAGAGGATGTGCTAAAGCTGAGAGAAGCCAGGTACCTAACCTACGAGATTTCGCATAGGTTGCCTGCCAAAGGGCAAGTCATTCCTACTCCCGAGCCCGGCGAGAGTGTCGTGTTTGTGTCCCACCTCCGTCGGGGTTTAGGCTTCCTAATGGATCCTTTTGTGAGAGGGCTCATGTTTTACTATGGGCTGGAATTCCATGACTTGGCTCTGGAGTCCATCCTCCACATCTCATCGTTTATTGTCGTCTGCGAGGCCTTCCTCCGCACTACCCCTCACTTCGGTTTGTGGCTCAAAACCTTTGACGTGGAGCCGAAGATGATTGAGGGGCGTCAAGTAGAGTGCGGCGGGGCGGTCATAAGCAAGAGGGCCGATGCTCCATGGCCCGAGGGCTCTTTCCAGGAGGAGCTCGGTTTTTGGCAACAGGAGTGGTTCTATATTACCGCTCCCGTGGGCAAGCAGTGCCGCCGCCGCCTTTCGCCGGCCTCCACAACGGCTGATGTCATGGGTCAACAAAGGGCTTAACTGGGGGGCGTCAAAGGACGTACCCCTACTGCAGGGCCGGATCCGAGACCTCCAAGGGAGGGAGATCAATCTGGTCGTAGTGACGCAGGTTATGCTGATTAGGCATCTTCTGCCCTGCAAACGTCGCCCTCTCCGCCTGTGGGAGTTCAATCCGGAGGGACCACGAGCTCTCCAACACTTCATGGGTACGACACCCGTGGAGATGTACAAATTGTTCTTCGGACCACAAGAGGTGTGTCCGGAATTAATCGAGGACGTCGGCCTAAGCTGCAATCGCCCGGATACTCAAGTAAGTAGCTCCGTGTCCGGACACACCGTTCGTTTGCATATCTTGGATTTGCCTTTTAACCAATCGTCCTTTGAACAGGAGTGGATAGCGCAAGTGAAACTGATACGGTGTCCGGCCCCCCTCCCGGAGACCGCGCCGGATCCTGTGTGGGTCAAGACGCTGGAGATTTCTCCTTCAGAGGAAGGCGAAGGGGAAAACAGAGAAACTACCGCCTCTACCAAGGAGGCTTTCGAGAAAGGGGGGATCGAGAATCCCTCCCTCCAGGGGGAGAAGAGGACCGCTTCAAGACCCGAGGCCAAGGCCTCAAAGCGGGGAAGAGATCTTCACCAGAGGGTCCTGCGCCTGGGAAGCCCGGCCGCACTATCTCCCTAAGGAATCAGCCTCCAAAGGAGCCGTAAGTAGAAAAAGGGGAGTTTTATAATAAGGGACATCCCTATTTTGCTTCTGAGGATAACCAAAGTTTTTACCTTGTAGTTCAGATCTCCGTCCTTCTCAGCTGAGCTCGTCTTCGGGGGATCTTCGTCCGGAGATGATGGAGAGCGAAACGCCTCCATCTGCCGCACTGTTAGGCGGGGCGGACGACCCTGAGGTGTCGTCGCGGAGGGTATCCCCGAGTCCGGCAGGGCCGGAGAGCTCGGCACCAACTGGTGTACAGCCGGGGGAGCTGAAGGATCTGCTCAAGAGGGTGTCTATCTCAGAAGGTCACAGTACATTGATGAGTATGGTGATTAAAAGAATTTCATCCGCCGAGGGCGGGTTGCATGATGCCGCCAAGTTTGTCAAGCGGGTTTGAGGTACGTAAAATGGCATACCTTTTGATAGTTTTACACATAAAGTGCGCCTCAGATAGATAGTAGCCCCGAGACTCGGTATGTTGTCGAAAGCGACAATGTGCCGAGGATCATAATCTCAGGTATTAATTCTCGCCTTTCCTATGCGGTGGCGGATAGTCCGTGGCCACGGACTGATGGAGTTGCCGAACTAAAGCGGCAACTCGATGTTGCGGATGCGACATCGCTACTGGTCAATAAACGACTTGACGAGTCACAAGGTAGGTTGTTTCTCCGTGGTCACCTAGTAAGGAGCTTATGCCCACCTTACAACACTTATGCTTAATGCAGATGGTGCCGCTGCTGTGGAGGACCTTGGCGAGCTTGCTCGAGCCAAGGAGCATGCCAAAGGATGCGTCGGCTGCCTCAAGGCAGCCAAGAGCTAGAAGCGAAAGGGCTGCTCACTTCGGCAGGAGGAGATGGCCGAATGGCCGTGAAGTCAAGGATGTTACCGACCGCTATGAGGTTCTTGAAAAGAACGCCGAGCGAGCAAGAAGACTGAAGAAGGCCACCGCGAAGCCAAGGATGCCCGCTCAAAGAATGAGGGCTATAAAGGAGGAGCTGCGTCGCCGGAGACATTGCGGCCGGTAAGCCCTTTCGCTGCGCAGAAGTTCCTGATCGAAGTATGCTCAGCTTGGCGGTTGTGGGGTCCGGAGGATCCTTTTCTCGATTTGGCGGCGAGTGCGGCGGATGCGGTTGTGCACTTTCGAAGTCAAAAGGATCACGGGACGGAAGAGCTTTTTTGGTCTCAATTCCACAGTCCGGAGCGTTCACTTCCGTTGACCGATCGGTTGGCTGAGTGGGCTGAGCTGAATAGGTTGTCTGGATTGGCCATGACGGATGTAGTGGCTCATCTGTGGCTGGATAGGCCCAAGCCGAAGAGTTATTTTGGCTTATTGCAGCAATTCCTTGGGGCGGTGCCGCATATCAAGGTGATGAAGCGGTCGGCATGCATAGAGGGTGCATGGATGGCCCTCGCCCGTGTGAAGACATAATGGACGGAGATGGATGCCACCGCTATTGCAACCCGGGGTTCGGACGAGAGCTAGTTACCCGCCGAGCACTATTTTGGGGAAGTCCTGCAGGGTGCTCATGTAATAGAGTCGCAGTGCTCAAAAAATGTCATGTTCAAATGATCTTTTATGAATTGTGAAACGATATTCATAATATAAGTGCTTTTTATACTTGTGCGTTAAAGTATTGGAATATCTCATGTGCGGCCGTTAATGTATACTTGTGTATAACCTGAAAGATGGCAGTCTTCGGCTTCAGCCCCCACGCACATGGTGCGGGGGTGTTTGCAAAATAGCGCATTTTCACACTTAATCCAACGTCTTGGTGCTGTGAAGGAGGTGGTAGCGTAGCAAACGAGGCAACCGGACTATAATGCTTTATCACTTTCACTTAGCCATAGGATTTCGAAGGTGGGGCTACGATATAGCCCCTAGGTGCACCGCGCCTCCGAATTGGGCGCCAGATGTGCTGACCGAAACGGTCCTTCACAAAGCGGAGAATTCTAGACATTCCGAAGTCGATCGAGTGGTCGACCAATCTCTCGCTGTATCATGAAAGTCGGTTTTGCTTTCATCGAGGTGCTCGCCCGCCGAACCGGGCACAATCGCAGAGTTCTCCGGTGCCGCGTTAGCCGATGATACAGAACATAAGGCTGCAAAACACAGGAGCCGGGCAAACCCAACATTTGACCAAAGACATGATTCGGAGCTGATGCATATAAGGCCTAACTCGAGACGCCGAACACTCCCTAAAGTATTTGGTCTTTATGATAACGGGCAGAACAACGCCCTAAGCCCCTAGTGTCCAGGTACGGGCTAAAATTTCTGGCGCGGCCGATGCCAAAATGCCAGCCTCCTCATTGGTTATGGTGAAAACCGGGGGATGTGAATTAACAAGAGACAGTAAGAAAGGTTTACGCAGGGTCTTAATCTGAAAAGAATCCTTGCGACGGGTCCCTGCTGCATGTCTGCGCCTGTGTCTCCGTTGTGATGTATCCTGGACGGGTGTTGCACGCTGTTCATCTGTAAAAGAGAGGAGCTTAGTTTGAAAATAAATCGTGCAAAAAATGTATTTAAAACAGAATATGAATAAATGAATAAAGTTGAGCTTTTATCGGCTCTTATTGTTCATACGCACAGCCCCTTGTGAAGGGGTATGCGGCTAGGAAGCCCCTAGTTTATTTGTGCCGGACTCGCCTAGCCGTGTTCGGGGTCTTGAGTGACCTTGTAAGGAGATGATGCCTCGTGGACCGGGCATTTTGAGTGTAAGAGACGCGTAGTGCGGTATTGCGTTAAAGCGGGCGAAAGCTTCACGTCCCAATAGTGCTTGATGGCTACTTTTAAATGGGGCGACATGGAAGAGTAGCTTTTCGCGGCGGAAGTCGTCGGGTGAACCGAACACAACTTCTAGTAGTAAGGAGCCCATGGACTTGGTGTAAGGGCCTGGCGTCACTCCTTTGAAGGAAGTGCTGCTAGGGCAAATTTTAGTAGGGTCTATCCCGAACTTGCGGATTGTGTCCGGATATAGCAGGTTTAAATCACTGCCGCCATCCATTAGGACTTGTGTAAATTGTAGTCCATCGATTATAGGATCCAATATCAGAGCAGTCCATCCTGTGTTTCGAACATCCAGACGGTCGAAAGTGATTGGTTTTGACATCCAATCTCGGGATTCCGCTGGGGTGGACCGTGCGGCATGCACTTTGGTAGGTGCCGCCCTATTTTTCCTTGTTATCACTTGGAGTGAATTCACTGTTTTGACCTGTTGTGGGAAGTTCTTTTGTTGTCCGGCACTCTGCTTGTGGGATTCGTCATCGTCCTCGCTCGGTGTGTCGAGCCCTCGTGTTCGGCGTTAAGTCGGCCGGACTGCTTGAAGACCCAACAATCTCTGTGGGTGTGGTTTGCAGGTTTCTCGGGGGTACTGTGAATTTGGCATATCCTATCCAAGATTTTGTTTAGGTTGGATAGGTCGTCACTGTTGTCATTAAGAGGCAGTGTTTTGCTGTTTGGCCGAGAGATTTTGAATCCGGCGTTGACCGCCATGTTCTTTGGGCCATTTTCCTTATTTCGGCGCTGATCTTTTCTGCGCCGTGATTTTCCATTTCCATCTCTAATCTCGGATGTACTCGGGTCGCTGGTGCTGCATCTTGCCAGCCAGCTATCTTCCCCCGCGCAAAAGCGGGTCATGAGGCTTGTTAGCGCGGCCATTGTTCTTGGCTTTTCCTGGCCGAGGTGTCTGGCAAGCCATTCGTCTCGGACGTTATGTTTAAAAGCTGCTAAGCCTTTGGCGTCCGGACATTCGACTATTTGGTCCTTTTTAGTGAGGAACCTGTTCCAGAATTTGCGCTCTGACTCTCCGGGCTGTTGAGTTATGTGACTTAAATCGTCTGCGTCCGAAGGGCGGACATAAGTCCCCTGAAAATTTGCTCTAAACGCGTCCTCGAGCTCTTCCCAACTTCCAATTGTGTTTTCTGGGAGGCTTTTGAGCCAATGCCGAGCTGGCCTTTGAGCTTGAGGGGTAGGTATTTTATGGCGTGGAGATCGTCTCCTCTAGCCATATGTATGTGTAGGATGTAATCCTCAATCCAGACTCCGGGGTCTGTTGTTCCGCCGTATGCCTCTATGTTTACGGGCTTGAATCCCGCTGGAAATTCATGATCCAGCACCTCATCGGTGAAACATAGTGGGTGTGCGGCGCCCCTGTATTTAGGTGTGCCGTTATCTTCGGACACACGGCCTGTTGTGTTGCTTTCTGGGGCCCTCCTTTTTGGCCCATAAATGGACCTGACTGGGCCATCCTTTTTGCGAGGATCTTTATGTGTGTCCTGTGCCGGCTTGTGTGCGGTGCCGCTTGCCGCTTTTGGCCTGTCATCTGGTCATCTATCCGGCCAGGCGGCCTCTTTGCTTTTGGATTGTGGTGGCTCTACGGTCTCATCATCGAATTCGGGCAGCAGCTTGCACTTCGGGTAGCTCTTTGCTTGGTGACTATTGCCGTATTTGTCTATGGTCTTGAGTACTTTGCTCCACCTCATTCTGAGTACGTCTTCCGCTGTTTTGAGCTTCCGTTTCTGCTTCTTCAAACTTCCTGCAGTGGCGACGAGCCTTTTGTGAAGGTTCTTATGCTCCGATGGTGTGTCCGGCGGGAGATCGTCTGGACTGTTCTTTTCGCCGAGGATGGGTTGGTTGTCCGATTCATCCTGTTCGGATGGTTGCTTGGTTGCATGTTTGTCGTCCACTGGTTTGCCCTGCTCTACGGTTGGGTCATTATGGGTGCTGTCGTTATCGAGGCGGGACTTCGGGCGGCGCTTGCGTCGCCGTTTTGGTTGTTTTTCGGGGGGATTATCCTTCGCCGCGTCCCGTTGTTCCTCGTTATCGCTTCCTTTTGGTGTGTCCACCATGTATATGTCATGAGTTGAGGTGGTTTTCCAGTGCCCAGTAGGCGCTAGTTCTTGGCCGTCTCCGGCATCGTCGTCCATACCGTCGATGTCTTCGGAGTCGTCGACAGTGGCTACAAAGTGGGTGGTGGGTGGGCTTTGAATTTCTTCGTCGTCCGCATCCCAACCGTCCTGACCGCAGTCCGGCCAGGGCTCTCCTGATAACGAGAGATACTTTAGCGAATTCAGGATGTTGCCAAAGGGTGAGTGCTGAAAGATGTCCGTGGCGGTGAACTCCATGATCGGCGCCCAATCGGATTCGATTGGTAGGGGCGCAGGAGGTTCGGAGTCCGGCGAGGAGTCCGGCACCTCGGAGTCACGAGCTTTACAAGGGACAAAGTCAGTATTCTGCTCCATCGCCGTAGAGGTTGCAGCCCCCGAGGCGGTGTCTAGCCACCCGTCCTCGATCTGTGTGGTCGGCTCCGAACTAAGGGTCGGAGCGGATTCATATCGCCCTGAGCACTTTGTCCCCGCAGCAGAGCTAAATCATGCCCATCGTGACGGTCTGGCGGCGCTCGGTTGTGGCTCGAATCCGCCGAGGACCAAGTCTCCGCGATGTCACCGTGAAGTTTAGATTTCCAAATCTGACCGACGGCCAGGGGTGTAGCTTCGATCTGCTCCGGATGGCTGCTTAATTGCCCATGATGCAAAGCCGCCGAATCGAAGATCTGTCCGGGAGAAAAGTCTCACCACCGATCTGCGTCGTTGTTGATGATCAAAGGAGCCATCAAGCCTATCAGTGATGACACAGAGGAACTCTCAATGAAAGCACCAATGTCGGTGTCAAAACCGGCGGATCTTGGGTAGGGGTCCCGAACTGTGCGTCTAGGCGGATGGTAACAGGAGACAAGGGACACGATGTTTTTACCCAGGGTTCGGCCCTCTCGATGGAGGTAAAACCCTACTCCTGCTTGATTGATATTGATGATATGGGTAGTACAGGAGTGGATCTACCACGAGATCAAGGAGGCTAAACCCTAGAAGTTAGCCTATGGTATGATTGTTGTAATGGTTGTCCGTCCTACGGACTAAAACCCTCCGGTTTATATAGACACCGGAGAGGGCTATGGTTACACAGAGTCGGTTACAATGGTAGGAGATCTACATATCTGTATTGCCAACCTTGCCTTCCACGCCAAGGAAAGTCCCATCCGGACACGGGACGAAGTCTTCAATCTTGTATCTTCGTAGTCTTGGAGTCCGGCGGATGATGATAGTCCGGCTATCCGGACACGCCCTAGTCCAGGACTCCCTCACCCGTGAAGCAAACACACGGCGATTCTCCGAACCCAAGCGTCAAGCCATGGGAGAAGAGCTAGCCAAGTTGCTAGAGGCTGGGTTTATTAGGGAAATTAAACATCCGGATTCGTTAGCCAACTTGGTTATGGTACCAAAGAAGGACAAGTCCTGGCGCATGCGCGTCGATTTTAAGGACCTCAACAAGGCTTGCCCTAAAGACCCCTTCCCATTGCCTCGCATCGACCAAATTATTGACGCAACGGCAGGGCACGATTCTTTGTGTTTCATCGATGCCTATTCTGGATACCATCAGATTAAGATGAAGGAATCGGACCAGGAAGCAACCACGTTCATCACCCCTTACAGTCCCTTTTGCTTCAACACTATGCCCTTCGGGCTCAAAAATGCTGGGGCTACCTACCAGCGTATGATTCAAACTTGCTTGGAAAAACAAATCGGAAAAATGGTCGAAGCATACGTAGACGACATGGTCATCAAGACAAAGCACGTCAAAACACTGGTGGACGATCTTCGCCTCACCTTTGACAACCTCCGAACATACGACATACGGCTTAATCCGGAAAAATGTGTTTTTGGAGTTCAGCCGAAAAATTGCTATGGTTCATTGTTTCCCATAGAGGAATTGTAGCAAACCCAGCTAAGATCCGAGCTTTGTCACAATTGGCCATACCAACATACCTAAAGCAAGTCTAGAAACTAGCTGGGTGCGTCGCGGCCTTAAGCCACTTTATCTCCAAATTGGGAGAAAAAGCGTTGCCACTCTACAAGCTATTGTGGCGCACTGACAACTTCAAATGGACAGACGCTGCCACAGTCGGACTGGAAGAAATTAAAACCCTTCTTGCAAGCAACCCAATCCTAGATGCACCAGGTGTTGGAGAGCCCATGTTATTATATATTTCGGCAACTAACCAAGTAGTTAGTGTTGTGCTCGTCATCGAACGAGGGGAAGAGGGACATAAATTCCCCACCCAAAAACCAGTCTATTATGTATCGGAGGTCCTTACACCTTGCAAATCCCAATACCCCCACTATCAGAAGATAGCCTACACAGTCTTCATGGCATCCCGTAAACTGCGACACTACTTTTAAGAGTGTTCAATCATAGTGGCACCTGAAGTACCACTCAATGAAATTATCAATAACAGGTACGCCACTGGCCGCATAGCCAAATGGGCCATTGAGCTTTTATCGTTTGAAATAGTATACAAGCCACGCCGGGCTATTAAATCCCAGGTGTTGGCCGACTTTGTCGCTGAATGGACGGAAGCCGAACTCCCTAAAGAGTATAGCTCCTACTCCAATTGGATTATGTACTTTGACAGCTCTAAAATGCTGGCCAGATTAGGGGATGGCGCCATCCTAACATCTCCCACTGGGGACATAGTCCGCTATGTACTACAAATTATGTATACATACTCCAACAATGCAGCCGAATATGAAGCGCTGCTACATCATATTCGCATGGCTGTCTCCATGGGTATACAATGCTTGGAGGTGCGTGGTGATTCCAACCTTGCAATATCCTAGGTCAATGGAGAGTTTGACGCAAAGGACCCAAAAATGGCGGCATATCAAAACACCATATTAAAAATATTAGCTCGGTTCGAAGGACTTGAGTTTCATCACGTCGCTCGAGAGAGTAATCAGGCAGCCCAGTTCCTTGCTCGTATGGGTGCTAAGCGCGACCCTATCCACCTAACACCTTTGTGGAAAGGCTCTTTAAGCCATCCGTAGTGTGGCAGGGTGAGAGCGGAGAAGGCAATACGGACCTGATCACACCCCCAGCTGCCAAACACAATGCAGACACCTTCGGGGGTCTGGATATTGAGATAACACCCTCTGCTCATGAGATTATGGCGGTTATGGCTGCCTGGACCGAACCATTCCTGTCCTACCTTAATAGGCAGGAGCTTCCCGACGATCAAAATGAAGCTCGGTGCGCACATAGTTCGGTGCTCTAAAGTCTTTAAAGTGCATGAGGGTGAACTGTACAAAAGAAGTACTACCAGAGTCCTTCAAAGGTGTATCTCCGAAGAGGAGGGACGACAACTCTTGGCAGAAATACATGTTGGTATCGGCGGTCATCGTGCTGCAGCTCGAGCCCTCGTAAGCAAGGCGTTCCGGATAGGTTTTTTCTGGCCTACGGCTCGAGCAGACGCTCAAGCCCTTGTCCAACGTTGCGTGGGTTGTCGGCTTTTCACCAATCAAAGCCACATGACTCCCACCGCATTAAGAACAATCCCCATTACTTGGCCCTTCGCAGTCTGGGGGGTTGATATGGTTGGACCCCTTAAAGGGGGAAGCCACAAAAAGAAATACTTGCTGGTGATGGTAGATAAATTCACTAAGTGGATAGAGGCCAAACCGGTAAAAACAGCGGAGACAAGGCCAGTGATTGACTTTATATCCGGTGTAGTCCACCATTACGGTGCCCCGCACAGTATCATCACTAATAATGGCTCCAACTTCACAGCTGATGAGGTGAAAACTTGGTGCACTAAGTTGGGCATTAAACTTGACTACGCATCCATATATCATCCTCAAACAAACGGCCAAGTCGAAAGGGCCAATGGTCTGATCATGAGTGGCATTAAGCCCAGACTAGTGCGCTCTTTACGAGAATCAGACAAGCACTGGGTTGAGGAACTCGATTCCGTACTCTGGGGACTCTGGACCATGCCCAATCAAACAACCAGATACACACCCTTCTTTATGGTGTATGGCGCAGAGGCCGTATTGCCCTGCGGCATTATTCATGACTCACCTAGAGTGCGCATGTGCGAAGAGAGAGAAGCCAAACTAGATCGGCAGGATGACCTAGACGGACTCGAAGAGGAGCGTGATGTTGCTAAAGCCCGTTCTGTATTTTATCAACAACAGGCCAAGCGTTACCAAAGCAGAGAAGTGCGTGTTGGAGATATGCCCTAGAGGCAATCATGTATGATGATATTTCCTATGTGTTTATGAATAAAGATAGTCCTTGGATGTAATCAATGATACTTGTTGGCAAGTACGTGACTTGTCTGTGAGATCTTGTATTGTATGATACATCCTAGATTATCCCTAGTCGCAAGTGACGTATGGGCACACGTCAGACTAGACTAGCCTATGACAAGGTCGATGGCTTGGTCTCACTAGACATGGAGCATTGGATGCTAACCGGATAATATGGACTCGGAAGGATCTGGTCGGATTCGATGTAGTCGAATCCGAGCCGAGATAAGGTCCGAGTCGGGCAGACCCAACTATGAGACGCAGCGATATGTCATCTGTGAGTCTCTAGTACAACATACGTTCTATGTCCTAAGACCCGAGCTGGCGCATGTACTCTGGATGGTGACAGACTAGCTTTGGGCCGATCAAACGCTACTCCATGACCGGGTAGTTACAAAGCTAGGTTTCGGGTTTGTCCAGTCCCATGTTGCGAGACATGGTCGAGCAAGATGGCATTTGCCCCTCCGATCAGGAGAGATATACTCTGGGCCCCTCGTGTGATCTGCTACCTCTTGAGAACTGCGTTGGTTTTCCCTTGAAGAGGAAAGGGTGATGCAGCAAAGTAGCTTAAGTATTTCCCTCAGTTTTGAGAACCAAGGTATCAATCCAGTAGGAGGCTCCTGAAAAGTCCCTCGTACCTACACAGACAAACAAGAACCTCGCAACCAACGCGATAAAAGGGTTGTCAATCCCTTCAAGGTAACTTGCAAAAGTGAGATCTGATAGAGATAATAAGATAAGATAAATATTTTTGGTATTTTTATGATATAGATTGGAAATTAAAGATTGCAAAATAAAGTAGATCGGAAACTTATATGATAAAAGATAGACCCGGGGGCCATAGGTTTCACTAGTGGCTTCTCTCAAGATAGCATAAGTATTACGGTGGGTGAACAAATTACTGTCGAGCAATTGATAGAGAAGTGCATAGTTATGAGATTATCTATGCATGATCATGTATATAGGCATCACGTCCGCAACAAGTAGACTGACTCCTGCCTGCATCTACTACTACTACTCCACACATCGACCGCTATCCAGCATGCATCTAGAGTATTAAGTTCATAAGAACAGAGTAACGCATTAGGCAAGATGACATGATGTAGAGGGATAAACTCAAACAATATGATATAAACCCCATCTTTTTATCCTCGATGGCAACAATACAATACGTGCCTTGTTGCTACTGCTGTCACTTGGAAAGGACACCGCAAGATTGAACCCAAAGCTAAGCACTTCTCCCATTGCAAGAAAGATCAATCTAGTAGGCCAAACCAAACTGATAATTCGAAGAGACTTGCAAAGATAACCAATCATACATAAAAAAATTCAGAGGAGATTCAAATAATTCTCATAGATAAACTTGATCACAAACCCACAATTCATCGGATCTCGACAAACACACCGCAAAAGTTGTTACATCGAATAGATCTTCAAGAAGACCAAGGAGAACTTTGTATTGGGACTCAAAGAGAAAGAAGAAGCCATCTAGCTAATAACTATGGACCCGAAGGTCTCTGGCAAACTACTCACAACTCATAGGAGAGGCCTTGGAGATGATGTAGAGGCCCTCCATGGTTGATTCCCCCTCTGGCGGAGCACCGGCGAAGGCTCCAAGATGGGATCTCGCGGATACAGAAGGTTGCGGCGGTGGAAATAGGTTTTCGTGGTGCTCATGGATGTTTTTGGAGTATGTAGATATATATAGGCGAAGGAGGTAGGTCAGGGGAGCCTCGAGGGGCCCACAAGGGTGGGGGGTGCGCCCACCCCCTAGGGCGCTCCGGGCACCTTCGTGGCCGCCTCGGTTGCTTCTTGACGTCCACTCCAAGTCTCCTGGATTGCGTTTGTTCCAAAAAGATCGCTCCCAAAGGTTTCATTCCGTTTGGACTTCGTTTGATATTCCTTTTCTTCAAAATAGTGAAATAGGCAAAAAAAACAGCAATTTTGGCTGGGCCTCCGTTTAGTAGGTTAGTCCCAAAAATGATATAAAAGTGTAAAGTAAAGCCCATAAACATCCAAAACAGATAATATAATAGCATGGAACAATAAAAAATTATAGATACGTTGGAGACGTATCAAGCATCCCCAAGCTTAATTCCTGCTCGTCCTCGAGTAGGTAAATGATAAAAACAGAATTTTTGATGTGGAATGCTACCTAGCATATTTCTCAATGTAATTTTCTTTATTGTGACATGAATGTTCAGATCCAAATGGTTCAAGATAAAAGCTCATTTAACATAAAAATGGTAATACTTCAAGCATACTAACAAAGTAATCGTGTCTTATCAAAAAAGCATAGCCAAAGAAAGCCTATCCCTTCAAAATCATATAGTTAGGCTATGCTTCATTTTCATCACACAAAATACTCCCATCATACACAACCCTGGTTTCAGCCAAGCAATTGGTTCATACTTTTTAAGGCGCTTCAGCTTTTTCAACCTCACGCAATTGATACGTCCATTTTGCATCATGCTTTTATATCAATATTTATTGCATTATGGGATGTTATTCCACGTTATGTCACAATACTTATGGCTATTCTCTCTTATTTTTATAATGTTTACATGAAGAGGGAGAATGCCGACAGCTGGAATTCTGGGCTAGAAAAGGAGCAAATATTGGAGGCCTATTCTGCGCAACTCCAAAAGTCCTGAAACTCCACGGAATACCTTAAAATAAATAAATAAAAATCATCGCCAAAGATGAAGGCCAGGGGGCCCACGCCCTGCTCATGAGGGTGGGGGGCGCCCCCCCTGGGCGTGCCCCCTACCTCGTGGGCCCCCTGGTGGCTCTCCGACGCCCATCTTCTCCTATATGAAGTCTTTCGATGAGAAAAAAAATAGAAGGCAACCTTTCGGGATGAGACTCCGCCGCCACGAGGCGGAACCAATCTAGGGCTCCGACAGAGCTGTTCTGCCGGGGACGCTTCCCTCCGGGAGGGGGAAATCATCACCATCATCATCACCAACACTCCTCTCATTGGGAGAGGGCAATCTCCATCAACATCTTCACCAGCACCATCTCATCTCCAAACCCTAGTTCATCTCTTGTATCCAATTCTTGTCTCCAAGTCCGAGATTGGTGCTAGTAGGTTGCTAGTAGTGTTGATTACTCCTTGTAGTTGATGCTAGTTGGTTTATTTGGTGGAAGATCATATGTTCAGATCCTTTATGCACATTATTACCCCTCTGATTATGAACATGAATATGCTTTGTGAGTAGTTACGTTTGTTCCTGAGGACAAGGGAGAAGTCTTGCTATTAGTAGTCATGTGAATTTGGTATTCGTTCGATATTTTGATAAGATGTATGTTGTCTAGCCTCTAGTGGTGTTATGTGAACGTCGACTACATAACTCTTCACCATTATTTCGGCCTAGAGGAAGGCATTGGGAAGTAATAAGTAGATGATTGGTTGCTAGAGTGACAGAAGCTTAAACCCTAGTTTATGCGTTGCTTCGTAAGGGGCTAATTTGGATCCATATGTTTCATGATATGGTTAGGTTTACCTTAATACTTTTGTTGTAGTTGCGGATGCTTGCAATAGAGGTTAATAATAAGTGGGATGCTTGTTCAAGTAAAACAGCACCCAAGCACCGGTCCACCCACATATCAAATTATCAAAGTACCGAACGCGAATCATATGAGCGTGATGAAAACTAGCTTGACAATATTCCCATGTGTCCTCGGGAGCGCTTTTCCTATTATAAGAAGTATGTCCAGGCTTGTCCTTTGCTACAAAAAGGATTGGGCCACCTTGCTGCACTTTATTTACTTTTGTTACTTGTTGCTCGTTACCATTTATCTTATCTCAAAACTATCTGCTACCACTTATTTCAGTACTTGCAGAGAATACCTTGCTGAAAACCGCTTATCATTTCCTTCTGCTCCTATCATTTCCTTCTGCTCCTCGTTGGGTTCAACACTCTTACTTATCGAAAGGACTACGATAGATCCCCTATACTTGTGGGTCATCAGCAATACATGAGCGCAAGCCATGGATATAGCACTATATGTGGAATAGAGTGGTGGTTGTGAAGAGGACAAAAGGGAGAAGATAGTCTCACATCAACTAGGCATATTAACGGGCTATGGAGATGCCCATTAATAGATATCAATGTGAGTGAGTAGGGATTGCCATGCAACGGATGCACTAGAGCTATAAATGTATGAAAGCTCGACAAAAGAAACTAAGTGGGGGTGCATCCAACTTGCTTGTTCACGAAGACCTGGGGCATTTTGAGGAAGCCCATCATTGGAATATACAAGCCAAGTTCTATAATGAAAATTTCCCACTAGTATATGAAAGTGACAACATAGGAGACTCTCTATCATGAAGATCATGGTGCTACTTTGAAGCACAAGTGTGGAAAGAGGATAGTAACATTCTCCCTTCTCTCTTTTCTCTCATTTTTTTGGTGGGCTTCTTTGGCCTCTGTTTTTTTATTTGGGCTTCTTTGGCCTCTTTTATTTTTATAAAGTCCAAAGTCTCATCCCGACTTGTGGGGGAATCATAGTCTTCATCATCCTTTCCACACATGGGACAATGCTCTAATAATGAAGATCATCACACTTTTATTGATTTACAACTCAATACTTAGAACAAAATATGACTCTATGTGGATGCCTCCGGCGGTGTACCGGGATATGCAATGAATCAAGAGTGACTTGTATGAAAGAATTATGAAGGTGGCTTTGCCACAAATACGATGTCAACTACATGATCATGCAAAGGCAATATGACAATGATGGAGCGTGTCATAATAAACGGAACGGTGGAAAGTTGCATGGCAATATATCTCGGAATGGATATGGAAATGCCATAATAGGTAGGTATGGTGGCTGTTTTGAGGACGGTAAATGGTGGGTGTATAATCCCGGCGAAAGTTGCGCGACATAAGAGAGGCTAGCAATGGTGGAAGGGTGAGAGTGCATATAATCCATGCACTCACATTAGTCATAAAGAACTCATATACTTATTGCAAAAGTTTACTAGCCCTCAAAGCAAAGTACTACTATGCATGCTCCTAGGGGAAGGGTTGGTAGGAGTTAACCATCGCGTGATCCCTACCTCCACACATAAGGAAGGCAATCAAAAGAGCACCCCATGCAACAAATTTGTTACACAACTTTTACCATACGTGCATGCTACATGACTTGCCAACTTTAACACAAGTATTTCTCAAATTCATAATTACCCCACTAGCATGACTCTAACATTACCACCTTTATATCTCAAACCAATTATCAAGCATCAAATTGATCATAGTGTTTAATGCACTTTCTATGATAGTTTTTATTATACCCAACTTGGATGCCCATCATTCTAGGACCAATTTTATAACCATAGAAAATACCATGCTGTTCTAAAATACTCTCAAAATAATATAAGTGAAGCATGAGAGATCAATAATTTCTACAAAATTAAGCCACCGCCATGCTCTAAAAAGATATAAGTGAAGCACTAGAGCAAAATTGTCTAGCTCAAAAGATATAAGTGAAGCACATAGAGTATTCTAATAAATTCCGAATCATGTGTGTCTCTCCAAAAAGGTGTGTACAGAAAGGATGATTGTGGTAAACTAAAAAGCAAATACTCATATCATACAAGACGCTCCAAGCAAAACACATATCATGTGGCGAATAAAAATATAGCTCCAAGTAAAGTTACCGATGATTTAAGATTTAAAGAGGGATGCCTTCCAGGGCATCCCCAAGCTTAGGCTTTTGTTTGTCCTTGAATTATCTTGGGGTTCCATGGGAATCCCCAATCTTAGGCTCTTGCCACTCCTTATTCCATAGTCCATCAAATCTTTACCCAAAACTTGAAAACTTCACAACACAAAACTCAACAGGAAATCTCATAAGCTCTGTTAGTGCAAGAAAGAAAAACCACCACATAAGGTACTGTAATGAACTCATTCTTTATTTATATTGGTGTTAAACCTACTGTATTCCAACTTCTCTATGGTTCATACCCCCCTTTACTAGCCATAGATTCATCAAAATAAGAAAACAACACACGAAAAACAGAATCTGCCAAAGACAGAATAGTCTGTAGCAATATGTAACTTTTGAGTACTTCTGGAACTCTAAAACTCCTACCAAAATAGGAAGTCCTGGAAAATTCTCTATAGATTTACTGCAAAAGGAATCAACTAAAAATCACGTTTCTGTGATTTATTAAAATTATTCTCATGCACGCAAAAGTTTCTATTTTTCAGTAGAATCAAATTAACTATCACCGTAGGTTATCCTATAGGTTCTACTTGGCACAAACACTAATTAAAACATAAAACCACATCTAAACAGAAGCTAGATGGATTATTTATTACTAAACAGAAGCAAAAAGCAAGGAACAAAAATAAAATTGGGTTGCCTCCCAACAAGCGCTATCGTTTAACGCCCCTAGCTAGGCATAAAAGCGAGAATAGATCTAAGTATTGCCATCTTTGGTATTCAATTCTTCAATGGAGCACTTGTAACCCTTAGGAGTTTATTTCTTTTTAGTAATTATTAAACTCCTAGGTAAGAAATCGAGAAATTCACTTGTAGCAAAAGGTTCCTTAATGATAGTGAAAAAACTGGGGTGAACACTTATGGATTTGAGATTCGCATTTTCCTTACTAGAAGATTCACCCTTATTTTTAGGAACATACATTAATTTGGCAAATTTGGTAGGAGGAGTTGGAGTATTTTTCACGGATGAAAAGGCAGACCCTAAGTTGGTAATAATATCCTCGAGTTTACCGATTCTTGTAGAATCAAGATCTATTCTTTCGTTAACTATAGGTTTTTTCTCTTTAAATTTTTTCAAAGTAAATCCAACCCTAGATCCATATTGGTAATTTGGTTGTGGATCTTTTTATCCAAATTTTCAATCAACTCAACAGTGGCAACTTTATTTTAAATAATTTCAAGCCTTTGCATCACATGTTCAAAAGTTAAAACAGTTCCATTAACCAAAAGAGGGGGAGGACCAAACAAATCTAACATAGCATTATAAGCATCAAAAGTATGGCTACCCAAGAAATTTCCTCCGGTAATGGTATCAAGGATATATCTATTCCAAGGAGTAATGCCTACATAAAAATTGCGAAGAAGAATGGAAGTGGATCGCTTCCTAGTAGATCTATTTTGAGCATTACAAATTCTATGCCAAGCATCTTTTAGATTTTCTCCCTCCCTTTGTTTAAAATTAAGAACTTCATGATCGAGAGTATTAACGATGATAGGAGGACTAGCTATAATGATGAAATAAATGATCTAACACACGAGCACGCAAAAGGCAAGCAAAAAAGAGGCGAACGGGAAAGAGAGGGCGAATAAAACGGCAAGGCTGAAGTGGGGGAGAGGAAAACGAGAGTCAAATGGCAAATAATGTAATGCGAGGGAGACAAGTTTGTGATGGGTACTTGGTATGTCTTGACTTGAGCGAAGACCTTCCTAGCAACGGCGCCAGAAATCCTTCTTGCTACCTCTTGAGCACTACGTTGGTTTTCCCTTGAAGAGGAAAGGGTGATGCAACAAAGTAGCGTAAGTATTTCCCTCAGTTTTGAGAACCAAGGTATCAATCCAGTAGGAGGCTCCTCAAAAGTTCCTCTAACCTACACAAACAAACAAGAAACCTCGCAACCAACGCGATAAAGGAGTTGTCAATCCCTTCACGGTAACTTGCAAAAGTGAGATATGATAGAGGTAATAAGATAAGAAAAATATTTTTGGTATTTTTATGATATAGATTGGAAATTAAAGATTGCAAAATAAAGTAGATCTGAAACTTATATGATAAAAGATAGACCCCGGGGCCATAGGTTTCACTAGTGGCTTCTCTCAAGATAGCATAAGTATTACGGTGGGTGAACAAATTACTGTCGAGCAATTGATAGAAAAGTGCATAGTTATGAGATTATCTAGGCATGATCATGTGTATAGGCATCACGTCCGCAACAAGTAGACCGACTCCTGCATGCATCTACTACTATTACTCCACATATCGACCGCTATCCAGCATGCATCTAGAGTATTAAGTTCATAAGAACAGAGTAACGCATTAGGCAAGATGACATGATGTAGAGGGATAAACTCAAACAATATGATATAAACCCCATCTTTTTATCCTCGATGGCAACAATACAATCGTGCCTTGCTGCCCTAACATCACGGAAAGGACACCGCAAGATTGAACCCAAAGCTAAGCACTTCTCCCATTTCAAGAAAGATCAATCTAGTAGGCCAAACCAGACCGATAATTCGAAGAGACTTGCAAAGATAACCAATCATGCATAAAAGAATTCAGAGGAGATTCAAATATTTCTCATAGATAAACTTGATCGTAAACCCACAATTCATCGGATCTCGACAAACACCCCGCAAAAAGAGTTACATCAAATAGATCTCCAAGAAGATGGAGGAGAACTTTGTATTGAGATTCAAAGAGAGAGAAGAAGCCATATAGCTAATAACTATGGACCCGAAGGTCTGTGGTAAACTACTCACAACTCATCGGAGAGGCCTTGGAGATGATGTAGAGGCCCTCCCTGGTCGATTACCCCTCCGGCGGAGTGCCGTCGAAGGCACCAAGATTGGATCTCATGGATACAGAAGGTTGCGGCGGTGGAAATAGGTTTTCGTTGTGCTCCTGGATGTTTTCGGGGTACGTAGATATGTATAGGCGAAGGAGGTAGGCAGGGGAGCCTTGAGGGGCCCATGTGGGTGGGGGGCGCCCACCCCTCTAGGGCGTGCCGGGCACCGTCGTGGCTGTCTCGTTGCTTCTTGACGTCCACTCCAAGTCTCCTGGATTGCGTTTGTTCCAAAAAGATCGCTCCCGAAGGTTTCATTCTGTTTGGACTCTGTTTCATATTCCTTTTCTTGGAAACACTGAAATAGGCAAAAAAAACAGCAATTCGGGCTGGGCCTCTAGTTAGTAGGTTAGTCCCAAAAATGATATAAAAGTGTAAAGTAGAGCCCATAAACATCCAAAACAGGTAATATAATAGCATGGAATAATCAAAAATTATAGATACATTGGAGACGTATCATGACCCTTAAGGAAATATGCCCTAGAGGCAATAATAAAGTTATTATTTATTTCCTTATATCATGATAAATGTTTATTATTCATGCTAGAATTGTATTAACCGGAAACATAATACATGTGTGAATACATAGACAAACATAGTGTCACTAGTATGCCTCTACTTGACTAGCTCATTAATCAAAGATTGTTATGTTTCCTAGCCATAGACATGTGTTGTCATTTGATTAACGAGATCACATCATTAGGAGAATGATGTGATTGACTTGACCCATTCCGTTAGCCTAGCACTTGATCATTTAGTATATTGCTATTGCTTTCTTCATGACTTATACATGTTCCTGTAACTATGAGATTATGCAATTCACGTTTACCGGAGGACCACTTTGTGTACTACCAAATGTCACAACGTAACTGGGTGATTATAAAGGAGTACTACAGGTGTCTCCAAAGGTACATGTTGGGTTGGCGTATTTCGAGATTAGGTTTTGTCACTCCGATTGTCGGAGAGGTATCTCTGGGCCCTCTCGGTAATGCACATCACTATAAGCCTTGCAAGCAATGTAGCTAATGAGTTAGTTACGGAATGATGCATTACATAACGAGTAAAGAGACTTGCCGGTAATGAGATTGAACTAGGTATTGAGATACCGACGATCGAATCTCGGGCAAGTAACATACCGTGACAAAGGGAACGACGTATGTTGTTATGCGGTTTGACCGATAAAGATCTTCGTAGAATATGTAGGAGCCAATATGAGCATCCAGGTTCCGCTATTGGTTATTGACCGAGAATAGTTCTAGGTCATGTCTACATAGTTCTCGAACCCGTAGGGTCCGCACGCTTAAGGTTTCGATGACAGTTATATTATGAGTTTATGAGTTTTGATGTACCGAAGGAGTTAGGAGTCCCGGATGAGATCGGGGACATGACGAGGAGTCTCGAAATGGTCGAGATGTAAAGATCGATATATTGGACGACTATATTCGGACTTCGGAAAGGTTCCGAGTGATTCGGGTATTTATCGGAGTACCGGAGAGTTACGGGAATTCGCCGGGGAGAAGTATTGGGCCTTATTGGGCCATACGGGAAAGAGAGAGGGGCTGCCTAGGGCAGGTCGCGCCCCCCCCCATGGCCTAGTCCGAATTGGACTAGGGGGAGGGGCCGCACCCCCTCCTTCCTCCTTCTCTCTTCCCCTTCCTTGTCTCCTACTCCTACTACTTGGAAGGACTCCTAGTTGGACTAGGAAAGGGGGAATCCTACTCCCGGTGGGAGTAGGACTCCCCCAGGCGCGCCATAGAGGGGCCGCCCTCCTCCTCCACTCCTTTATATCTGGGCAGGGGGCACCCCATAGACACACAAGTTGATCTACGGATCGTTCCTTAGCCGTGTGCGGTGCCCCCTCCACCATATTCCACCTCGGTCATATCGTCATGGAGTTTAGGCAAAGCCTGCGCCGTAGAACATCATCATCGTCACCACACCGTCGTCTTGTGGAACTCATCCTGAAGCTTTCTTTGGATCGGGCCCGGGATCCTCATCGAGCTGAACGTGTGCTGAACTCGGAGGTGCCGTGCGTTCGGTGCTTGGATCGGTCGGATCGTGAAGACGTCGACTACATCAACCGCGTTGTCATAATGCTTCCGCTTACGGTCTCACGAGGGCGTGGACAATACTCTCCCTCTCGTTGCTATGCCATCACCATGATCTTGCGTGTGCGTAGGAATTTTTGAAATTACTACGCTCCCCAACAAAGGCATCCGAGCCTGGTTTTATGCGTAGATGTCATATGCACGAGTAGAACACAAGTGAGTTGTGGGCGATACAAGTCATACTGCTTACCAGCATGTCATACTTTGGTTCAGCGGTATTGTGAGATGAAGTGGCCCGGACCGACATTACGCCAGACGCTTCGCGAGACTGGTTTAACCGCTACGAGCACTCGTGCTTAAAGGTGGCTGGCGGTGTCTGTCTCTCTCACTTTAGCTGAATCGAGTGTGGCTACGCCCGGTCCTTGCGAAGGTTAAAAGAGCACTAACTTGATGAACTATCGTTGTGGTTTTTGAAGCGTAGGTAAGAATGGTTCTTGCTAAGCCCGTAGCAGCCACGTAAAATTTGCAACAACAAAGTAGAGGACGTCTAACTTGTTTTTGCAGGGCATGTTGTGATGTGATATGGTCAAGACGTGATGCTATATTTTATTGTATGAGATGATCATGTTTTGTAACCGGTTATCGGCAATGGCAGGAGCCATATGGTTGTCGCTTTATTGTATGAAATGCAACGCATACATAATTGCTTTACTTTATCACTAAGCGGTAGCGATAGTCGTAGAAGCAATAGATGGCGAACGACAACAATGCTACGATGGAGATCAAGGTGTCGCGCGGTGACGATGGTGATCACGATGGTGCTTGAGATGGAGATCACAAGCACAAGATGATGATGGCCATATCATATCACTTATATTGATTGCATGTGATGTTTATCCTTTATGCATCTTATCTTGCTTTGATTGACGGTAGCATTTTAAGATGATCTCTCACTAATTATCAAGAAGTGTTCTCCCGAGTATGCACCGTTATGAAAGTTCTTCGTCTTTGAGACACCACGTGATGATCGGGTGTGATAGGCTCTACGTTCAAATACAACGGGTGCAAAATAGTTGCACACGCGGAATAGTCAGGTTAAACTTGACGAGCCTAGCATATACAGATATGGCCTCGGAACACGGAGACCGAAAGGTCGAACGTGAATCATAAAGTAGATATGATCAACATAGTGATGTTCACCATTGAAAGTACTCCATCTCATGTGATGATCGGACATGGTTTGGTTGATTTGGATCACGTAATCACTTAGATGACTAGAGAGATGTCTGTCTAAGTGGGAGTTCTTAAGTAATATGATTAATTGAACTTAAATTTATCATGAACTTAGTCCTGGTAGTATTTTGCAAATTATGTTGTAGATCAATAGCTTGCATTGTTGCTTTCATATGTTTATTTTGATATGTTCCTAGAGAAAATTATGTTGAAAGATGTTAGTAGCAATGATGCGGATTGGATCCGTGATCTAAGGTTTATCCTCATTGCTGCACAGAAGAATTATGTCCTTAATGCACCGCTAGGTGATAGACCTATTGCAGGAGCAAACGCAGACGTTATGAACGTTTGGCTAGCTCAATATGATGACTACTTGATGGTTTAGTGCACCATGCTTAACGGCTTAGAATCAGGACTTCAAAGACGTTTTGAACGTCATGGACCATATGAGATGTTCCAGGAATTGAAGTTAATATTTCAAGCAAATACCCGTGTTGAGAGATATGAAGTCTCCAACAAGTTCTATAGCTAAAAGATGGAGGAGAATCGCTCAACTAGTGAGCATGTGCTCAGATTGTCTGGGTACTTCAACCGCTTGAATCAAGTGGGAGTTAATCTTCCAGATAAGATAGTGATTGACAGAATTCTCTAGTCACCATCAGTAAGTTACTAGAACTTTGTGATGAACTATAGTATGCAAGGGATGACGGAAACGATTCCCGAGCTCTTCGTGATGTTGAAATCGACGAAGGTAGAAATCAAGAAAGAGCATCAAGTGTTGATGATTGACAAGACCACTAGTTTCAAGAAAAGGGCAAAGGGAAAGAAAGGGAAACTTCAAGTAGAATGGCAAACAAGTTGTCACTCCCGTGAAGAAGACCAAAGCTGGACCAAAGCCTGAAACTGAGTGCTTACATTGCAAAGGAAATGGTCACTGGAAGCGGAAATGCCCTGAATATTTGGTGGATAAGAAGGATCGCAAAGTGAACAAGGGTATATTTGATATACAGATTATTGATGTGTGCCTTACTAGTGTTTATAGTAGCCCCTGAGTATTTGATACTTGTTCGGTTGCTAAGATTAGTAACTCGAAACAGGAGTTATAGAATAAACTGAGACTAGTTGAAGGGGAAGTAGTTCCAAGATTGATATGAACATCATCGCACACTCCCTATACTTTCGGGATTAGTGTTAAACCTAAATAAATGTTATTTGGTGTTTGCGTTGAGCATGAATATGATTTCATCATGTTTATTGCGATACGGTTATTCATTTAAAGATAGAGAATAAATTGTTATTCTGGTTACATGAATAAGACCTTCGATGGTCATACACCCAATGAACATAGTTTGTTGGATATCGATCGTAGTGATACACAAATTCATAATATTGATGCCAAAAGATGAAAAGTTAATAATGATAGTGCAACTTATTTGTGGCACTGCCGTTTGGGTCATATCGGTGTAAAGCGCATGAAGAAACTCCATAAAGATGGATTTTTGGAATCATTTGGTTATGAATCATTTGATGCTTGCGAACCGTGCCTTTTGGGCAAGATGACTAAAACTCCGTTCTCCGGAACAATGGAACAAGCTACTGACTTATTGGAAATAATACAAACCGATGTATGCGATCCAATGAGTGTTGATGCTCGTGGCAAGTATCGTTATTTTCTGACCTTCACAAGATGATTTGAGCAGATATGGGTATATCTACTTAATGAAACATAAGTCTAAAATAATTGAAAGGTTCAAAGAATTTCAGAGTGAAGTGGAAAAATCATCGTAACAAGAAAATAAAGTTTCTGCGATCTGATCGCGGAGACGAATATTTGAGTTACGAGTTTGGTCTTCAATTAAAACAATGTGGAATAGTTTCACAGCTCACGCCACCTGGAACACCACAACGTTATGGTGTGTCCGAACGTCATAACCACACTTTATTGGATATGGTGCTATCTATGATGTCTCTTATTGATTTACCATTATCATTTTGGGGTTATGCATTAGAGACAGCTGCATTCACGTTAAAAGGGCACCATATAAATCTGTTGAGACAACACCGTATGAACTATGGTTTAGCAGTAAACCTAAGCTGTCGCTTCTTAAAGTTTGGAGTTGCGATGCTTATATGAAAAAAAGGTTTTCAACTTGATAAGCTCGAACCCAAATCGGAGAAGTGCGTCTTCATAGAATACCCAAAGGAAACTGTTGGGTACACCTTCTATCACAGATCCGAAGGCAAAACATTCGTTGCTAAGAATGGATCCTTTCTAGAGAAGGAGTTTCTCTCGAAAGAAGTGAGTGGGAGGAAAGTAGAACTTGATGAGGTAACTGTACCTTCTCACGAATTGGAAAATAGTTCATCACTGAAATCAGTTCCAGTGATTCCTGCACCAATTAGTGAGGAAGCTAATGATGGTGATCATGAAACTTCAGATCAAGTTACTACAAAACCTCGTAGGTCTTCCAAAGTACAGTCCGCACCAGAGTAGTACGGTAATACTGTTCTGGAAGTCATGTTACTAGACCATGATGAACCTACAAACTATGAGGAAGCGATGATGAGCCCAGATTCCGCGAAATGGCTTGAGGTCATGAAATCTGAGATGGGATCCATGTATGAGAACAAAGTATGGACTTTGGTTGACTTGCCCGATGATCGGCAAGCCATTGAGAATAAATGGATCTTTAAGAAGAAGACTGACGCTGATGGTAATGTAACTGTCTATAAAGCTCGACTTGTTGCGAAAGGTTTTCGACAAGTTCAAGGGGTTGACTACGATGAGACTTTCTCACCCGTAGCAATGCTTAAGTCTGTCCGAATCATGTTAGCTATTGCTGCATTTCATGATTATGAAATTTGGCAAATGGATGTCAAAACTGCATTCTTGAATGGATTTCTGGAAGAAGAGTTGTATATGATGCAATCAAAAGGTTTTGTCAATCCTAAAGGTGCTAACAAAGTGTGCATGCTCCAGCAATCCATCAATGGACTGGTGCAAGCATCTCGGAGTTGGAATATACACTTTGATGAGTGGATCAAAGCATATGGTTGTATCTGAGACTTTTGGAAAGGCCTCAGATTTATAAGAAAGTGAGTGGGAGCACTACAACCTTTCCGATAAGTATATGTGAATGACATATTGTTGATCGGAAATAATGTAGAATTATTCGCAAAGCATAAAGGAGTGTTTGAAAGAAGTTCTTTAAAAGAAAGACTTCAAGAAAGCTACTTACATATTGAGCATCAAGATCTATTGAGATAGATCAAGACGCTTGATAAGATTTTCAATGAGTATATACCTTGACAAGATTTTGAAGTAGTTCAAAATGAAACGATCAAAGAAAGAGTTCTTGCCTCGTGTTGCAAAGGTATGAAATTGAGTAAGACTCAAATCCCGACCACAGCAGAAAATAGAAAGAGAATGAAAAGTCATTCCCTATGCCTCGATCATAGGTTCTATAAAGTATGCTATGCTATGTACTGGACCTATTGTATACCTTGCTCAGATTTGGCAAGGAGTACAATAGTGATCTAGGAGTAGATCACTAGACATTGGTCAAGAATATCCTTAGTGAGGACTAAGGAAATATTTCTCGATTATGGAGGTGATAAAAGAGCCCGTCGTAAAAGGTTACCTCGGTGCAAGTTTTCACACCGATCTAGATGACTCTAAGTCTCAATCTGGATACATATTGAAAGTGGGAGCAATTAGCTAGAGTAGCTCCGTGCAGAGCATTGTAGACATAGAATATTTGCAAAATACATACGGCTCTGAATGTGACAGACCCGTTGACTAAACTTCTCTCACGAGCAAAACATGATCATACCTTAGTACTCTTTGGGTGTTAATCACATAGCGATTTGAACAAACCCTTTGGGTGTTGATCACATGATGATGTGAACTATGGGTATTAATCACATACAGATGTGAATATTGGTGTTAAATCACATGGCGATGTGAACTAGATTATTGACTCTAGTGCAAGTGGGAGACTGAAGGAAATATGCCCTAGAGGCAATAATAAAGTTATTATTTATTTCCTTATATAATGATAAATGTTTATTATTCATGCTAGAATTATATTAACCGGAAACATAATACATGTGTGAATACATAGACAAACATAGTGTCACTAGTATGCCTCTACTTGACTAGCTCATTAATCAAAGATGGTTATGTTTCCTAGCCATAGACATGTGTTGTCATTTGATTAACGAGATCACATCATTAGGAGAATGATGTGATTGACATGACCCATTCCGTTAGCCTAGCACTTGATCGTTTAGTATATTGCTTTTGCTTTCTTCATGACTTATACATGTTCCTGTAACTATGAGATTATGCAATTCACGTTTACCGGAGGACCACTTTGGGTACTACCAAACGTCACAACGTAACTGCGTGATTATAAAGGAGTACTATAGGTGTCTCCAAAGGTACATGTTGGGTTGGCGTATGTCGAGATTAGGTTTTGTCACTCCGATTGTCGGAGAGGTATCTCTGGGCCCTCTCGGTAAGCACATCACTATAAGCCTTGCAAGCAATGTAGCTAATGAGTTAGTTACGGAATGATGCATTACATAACGAGTAAAGAGACTTGCCGGTAACGAGATTGAACTAGGTATTGAGATACCGACGATCGAATCTCGGGCAAGTAACATACCGATGACAAAGGGAACAACGTATGTTGTTATGCGGTTTGACCGATAAAGATCTTCGTAGAATATGTAGGAGCCAATATGAGCATCCAGGTTCCGCTATTGGTTATTGACCGAGAATAGTTCTAGGTCATGTCTCGTAGTTCTCGAACCCGTAGGGTCCGCACGCTAAGGTTTCGATGATGCTTATATTATGAGTTTATGAGTTTTGATATACCAAAGGAGTTCGGAGTCCCGGATGAGATCGGGGACATGACGAGGAGTCTCGAAATGGTCGAGACGTAAAGATCGATATATTGGACGATGATATTCGGACTTCGGAAAGGTTCCGAGTGATTCGGGTATTTATCGGAGTACCGGAGAGTTACGGGAATTCGCCGGGGAGAAGTATTGGGCCTTATTGGGCCATACGGGAAAGAGAGAGGGGCTGCCTAGGGCAGGCCGCGCGCCCCCCATGGCCTAGTCCGAATTGGACTAGGGGGAGGGGCCGCACCCCCTCCTTCCTTCCCTTCTCTCTTCCCCTTCCTTGTCTCCTACTCCTACTACTTGGAAGGACTCCTAGTTGGACTAGGAAAGGGGGAATCCTACTCCCGGTGGGAGTAGGACTCCCCTAGGGCGCGCCATAGAGAGGGCCGGCCCTCCCCTCCTCCACTCCTTTATATACGGGGGCAGGGGCACCCCATAGACACACAAGTTGATCTACGGATTGTTCCTTAGGCGTGTGCGGTGCCCCCCTCCACCATATTCCACCTCGGTCATATCGTCGCGGAGTTTAGGCGAAGCCCTGCGCCGGTAGAACATCATCATTGTCACCACACCGTCATGCTGACGGAACTCATCCCCGAAGCTTTGCTGGATCGGAGCCCGGGGATCGTCATCGAGCTGAACGTGTGCTGAACTCGGAGGTGCCGTACGTTGGGTGCTTGGATCGGTCGGATCGTGAAGACGTACGACTACATCAACCGCGTTGTCATAATGCTTCCGCTTACGGTCTACGAGGGTACGTGGACAATACTCTCCCCTCTCGTTGCTATGCCATCACCATGATCTTGCGTGTGCGTAGGAAATTTTTTGAAATTACTACGTTCCCCAACAAATCCGACAAGGATAAGCATGGCCATGCGACAAGGATTATGAGATAATCCAGTTTGTGGTCGGTATCACTGGAACGAGAAAGAGGTTGGGCTAGCAAAAGGATGACAGTCTCGCCTTGAGCCCGACAACATATATCGTGTGGCAAAGGGAACAAAAGTGTGACACGTTGTATAGGTTCGCTTAACCAGCTTCATAGTCTGCTTGGTGGTCGGCACGCCTTGCTAGAGGCCGCTACCAACCATGCAGGTCAGAGGTGATCCAAACTGTGACCAAGCCGACTCTAACCTAAGGGGTAATGCGCTTAAGGGAAGGAACCTACGAGGTCGGTTCGGAGGACACTAGTCAGATGTGATCCGAGCTGGACTTGGAACGCGACCGAGTAGACTTTGGGCTTTAGGGTCTGTGCAAGGCCCAAGTGTTGAGCCCGTGGCGGATGCCTAAAAATAGTGGAGGTGCGGCACACTTATTTAGACTGATCTCTTCGGTGCTATCACTATGGTTTGCATGTGTTGCGAATAGACACCTCCACTCAGCGCCGACTGTGTGATCGGACCTAGCAGTCCGCCGCGCGGTGTTCCTCCTGCACGCGCGGATACCGTTAGAGGCGGTGCATTTGCGTCACTCCGGCGAACTTGTACGTGGGATCGGACGACCGGCTGTTCGAGGGATATTGGACAAGGAGGAGACGATCCACGCGGATGTGCTTCCCCAACTCTTCTTCTGCTGCACAGCACTGCACGTCTAGTGGTAACGAATTGTGATCCATCTCCCGTAGCATGTTCCTGTTGTTCTGGGCGTAGGAAAATTTTATTTTGCAGTCGACGCACCCTACTGTAGAACCCAACAGTGGTATCAGAGCCTCTTCTATAGGATTTGGATTCAGATCGTGTGCATATTAGATATGTGGAGGCAGCAGATGAGATCTTTTGTCCTTGATGAGATCGGCTATGTGCACGGTTGATGAGATCAATTGCACATGGGGATTGAAGAGGCTATTGAGGGAGTCCTGGACTAGGGGGTGTCCGGATAGCCGGACTATCATCATTGGCCAGACTCCAAGACTATGAAGATACAAGATTGAAGACTTCGTCCCGTGTCCGAATGGGACTTTCCTTGGCGTGGAAGGCAAGCTTGGCCATACGGATATGTAGACCTCCTACCATTGTAACCGACTCTGTGTAACCCTAGCCCTCTCCGGTGTCTATATAAACCGGAGGGTTTTAGTCCATAGGACGAACAACCATTACAACAATCATACCATAGGCTAGCTTCTAGGGTTTAGCCTCCTTGATCTCGTGGTAGATCCACTCTTGTACTACCCATATCATCAATATCAATCAAGCAGGAGTAGGGTTTTACCTCCATCGAGAGGGCCCGAACCTGGGTAAAAACATCGTGTCCCTTGTCTCCTGTTACCATCCGCCTAGACGCATAGTTCGGGACCCCCTACTCGACATCCTCCGGTTTTGACACCGACATTGGTGGTTTCATTGAGAGTTCCTCTATGCCGTCACGATCAGGAAGGATGCCTCTTCCCGTCTTTAAAGACGGCACCATCGCCAAAGGAGCTTTGGCCGCCGGCCAAACTATCCGGCTAGGTGGTTTCCTCATGACCGCCTGTTCGGCCACCGCTTCGACGATGACCTCTCGGGTCATCAAAAGCAATCTTCACATCTACTCGGAATTCGCCGAGCAGCTGGATCCAATGGAGCTCTCCTCCGTAAACGAGCTCTTGGATCGCATCATCGCCACGAGTCGCTTCTGAGACTACAATCAGATTGGGCTTAAAACCGATCTGAGAGAGATCAACTCTCCCCAGGTTACCCACCATGTTGCGGTGGTAGAAGAACAACGCGGCGACTTTTCTTCTGTATTAAAAACTAGCTGTGTCCGGACTCCCGAACCCTCCATGCCGGATTCCCGCGGAGGAACGGACGTCGATCAAGTACTGAACCTAAAGTCAGGCAGTGGACCAGACCCGTTGGACAACATCCAACAATTCAAGCTTCCGAATTCGGAAAATTTTCAGCCTTTGAGCCTCAAGATGGGCAGGGTTCCGGACTCTATTCCACCCACCCACCCAAACATATGCGATCTATCTCAAATCCGGCAAGAGCCCGCAGAAACAGTACATCATTACTGGGCCAGATTCCTCCTAGTTATGGACAGGATAAAAGACTGCCGTGAGGAAAATGCAATTTCAATTTTCTGCAATAATTGCATGGACAAGGGAATCTTGAACGTCATACGTCGTCGTGAAATTACACGTTTCGCCGACCTGGCGTCCATAGTACGAAAGTACTGTGTGATGGAGAGTTTCCGGAAAACCGAAACTAATTTTTGGGACAATCCGGCTCCGAATACAACCCTAGTCCGAAACAAAAGGGTGCATCATGCTCAGGCACCCGGTACAAAAACCAAAAAGCAAAAACCCCATAAAGGGCGCGGAACCGTATTGGAGGGATGGCTCAGCGGACCCTGTAAAATTCACAGTACAGAGGGCGCCACTCCAACACATAGCCTTCGAGCATGTTGGATACTACGGCAGGTGGCCAAAAGTGGTGAAGAGCTTCTAGCCCCGGAGAACCACTCCAACAAAGACCGACGGTGTCAACAGTCTTCGAGACTTTCGCGTCAAACAATATGTGGAAACGAACAATCCGCAGCCTCGCTGAAATCTACCAAGTGGCAACAAAAAATCCATGGAGCGACACGGCTATCACCTTCAACGCCAGCGATGAACCTAAATTCCGAACTGCCCGAGCGCCAGCCGCATTGGTCCTCAGCCCAATAGTGGACGGCTTTCGCCTTACCAAGGTGCTCATGGACGGCAGCAGCGGATTAAACCTCATCTACGAGGAAACCCCTCAAAAAATGGAAATAGACTGGAGCCGCATTGAGCGAAGCAGCACAACCTTTAGAGGAATAACCCCTAGCCGGGAAGCACGCTGCACAGGTAAAATCACACTTGATGTGGTGTTCGGCTCGCCGGACAATTACAGGTCCGAGGAAGTCACGTTCCAAGTGGCCCCTTTCAGCAGCGGATATTACGCTCTATTAGGACGAGAGGCATTCACAATTTTCCAAGCCACACCCCATTACGGGTACATGAAGCTTAAAATGCCCGGGCCCAATGGAACCATCACCCTTGCCAGTGATCCGGACATAGCACTTCGTGCCGAAAACAAAACAGCCGCATTAGCCCTCGAGGCACTATCCGAAGCCCTAGCGGCGGAGGAACTCACTGCGCTACGCTCCACGGTGAACAGGGACGATGTGATACTCGATAAGAGATCCAAGTCCACCTCTTTTAAACCAGCGGACGAAATAGTCAAATTCCAGGTCCATCCAACGGACCCCACAAAGACGGCCTCCATCGGGGCACAATTAAACCCTGACGTAGACGCCGCACTACGAGAATTCCTCCGGGAAAATTGGGATATATTCGCCTGGCACCCTTCGGATATGCCAGGAATCCCACGCAGGCTGGCAGAACACAGCCTAAATATCCTAAAAGGATTCAAGCCAGTCAAACAGGCTCTTCGGCGATTTTCCGAACCCAAAAGACAGGCAATGTGAGAAGAGCTAGCCAAACTATTAGAAGTCGGATTCATCAGAGACATCAAACATCCGGACTGGCTAGCAAACCTTGTAATGGTACCAAAAAAGGACAAATCCTGGCACCTTTGTGTCGATTTCAAAGACCTTAACAAGGCTTGCCCAAAGGATCCTTTCCCACTTCCCCGCATCGACCAAATCATCGATGCTACCGCAGGGCACGATTCACTGTGCTTCCTCGACGCATATTCCGGATACCATCAAATCAAGATGGCGGAAACAGACCAAGCCGCAATGGCATTCATCACTCCATACGGACCATTCTGCTTCAACACAATGCCCTTCGGACAAAAAAACGCCAGCGCAACATATCAGCGCATGATTCAGACATGTCTGGCAACCCAGATCGGCAAAATAGTGGAGGCATACGTAGACGACGTGGTCGTCAAGACCAAACATGTCGAAACTCTAGTAGACGACTTGAGGCTCACATTCGACAACCTCCGAGCGTACGACATTAAGCTCAACCCGGAAAAATGCGTTTTTGGCGTACCAGCCGGAAAGCTCTTGGGCTTCATCGTATCCGGTAGAGGAATTGAAGCAAATCCAGCCAAGATCCGAGCTCTGTCACAACTGGATATTCCAAAAGACCTCAAACAAATACAAAAATTGACTGGATGCGTGGCAGCTCTAAGCCGCTTCATCTCCCGTTTGGGAGAAAAGGCACTGCCCCTCTATCGCCTCCTCGGGCGCACCGAACACTTCGAGTGGACAGATGCCGCCACTGCAGGACTCGAAGAAATAAAGGCCATATTGGCAACAAATCCGGTCCTGGTTGCGCCTAACTTGGGAGAACCAATGTTGTTATATATCGCGGAAACACATCAAGTTGTAAGTGCGGTGCTCATCGTCGAACGAGAAACAGAAGGGCATAAATTCCCTCTTCAAAAACCAGTGTACTACGTATCCACTGTCTTAACTCCCTGCAAGTCCCGGTACCCGCATTATCAAAAGATAGCATACGCGGTGTTCATCCCGGAAGCTGCGACACTACTTTCAAGAGTGTTCGATAACAGTGGCCTCCGAAGTACCCCTCAACGACATCATAAACAACCGCGACACGACGGGCAGGATTGCAAAATGGGCCATTGAGCTCTTACCATTTGACATAACCTACAAACCACGGTGAGCTATAAAGTCGCAAGTCCTGGCTGACTTCGTTGCTGAATGGACCGAAGTCGAACTCCCTAAAGAGTACAGCGCATACTCCAATTGGATTATGCACTTCGACGGCTCCAAAATGTTGGCCGGCTTGGGGGCTGGCGTTGTATTGACGTCCCCAACCGGAGACACAGTCCAGTACATACTTCAGATAATGTACACGGACTCCAACAATGCGGCCGAATATGAGGCCCTCCTACATGGCCTCCGGATGGCAATCTCCATGGGTATTCAACACCTAGAGGTGCGCGGGGATTCAAGCCTTGCAATATCCCAAGTAAATGGAGACTTTGATGCCAAGGATCCGAAAATAGCAGCCTATCGTAACTCTATCCTAAAAATGTCAGCTCGGTTCGAAGGACTCGAATTCCACCACGTAGCCCGGGATAATAACCAGGCAGCCGACGTGTTGGCACGCATTAACTGTCTGGCAAGCGTCCTCCAAATATCTTCCTGGAGCGGCTCTTTAAGCCATCCGTACTATGGGAAGAGGAGTCCGGAAATAACAATCCGGAGGCAACCGCACCACCCAACACAGGACATTCTGACATAATCGGCGGCTCAGCCGATGAAATAACACCTTCTGCCCATGAAATAATGGCGGTAATCGCCCCGTGGATGGAACCATTCCTAGCCTACTTAATTAGGCAGGAACTTCCCGAAGACAAAAATGAGGCCCGCTGCATAGTTCGGCGATCTAAAGCCTACAAGGTCCATGAGGGAGAACTTTATAAGAAAAGCACACCCGGAGTCCTTCAAAGGTGCATCTCCGAAGAGGAAGGGCGAAACCTTCTGGCTGAAATTCACGCCGGACTAGGCGGACACCACGCTGCAGCCCGGGCCCTTGTAGGCAAGGCCTTCCGTACATGATTTTATTGGCCGACGGCCCGGGCAGATGCTCAGGACTTAGTCCAATGATGCGTCGGTTGTCAGCTCTTTGCTAATCAGAGCCACATGCCACCCACCGCCCTCAAAACTATACCCATCACCGCCGTTCATGGTGCAGGGGCTTGACATGGTTGGACCCCTTAAGGGGGGAACCCACAAGCAAAAGTACCTATTGGTCATGGTGGACAAATTCACCAAATGGATAGAGGCCAAACCAGCTAAAATGGCCGAATCCGGACCAGTGATAGACTTCATATCCGGGGCAGTACACCGTTATGGCGTCCCCCACAACATCATCACCGATAACGGCAAGAACTTCACGGCCGACGAGGTTAAACTCTGGTGCAAAACTATGGGCATTAAGCTCGACTACGCTTCAGTCTATCACCCTCAAACCAGCGGTCAAGTTGGACGAGCAAATGGTCTAATAATGAGCGGCATCAAACCCAGACTAGTGCGGTCCCTTACGGAATCTAACACGCACTGGGTAGAGGAGCTCGACTCCATACTCTGGGGGCTGCGGACCACGCCAAACCGTACTACCGGATTCACACCATTCTTTATGGTATACGGCGAAGAGGCAGTTTTGCCCAGCGACATAATTCATGACTCACCTCGAGTGCGCATGTACGAAGAAAGAGAAGCCGAGTTGGATCGGCAGGACAGCTTGGACGCATTGGAGGAGGAGCGCGACGTGGCAAAGGCTCGTTCCGCATTCTATCAGCAGCAGGCTCGAAGATATCAAAGCAGAGAAGTACGGGCTAAAACTTACAATGTTGGCGAACTAGTTCTCGCTGCGGACAAGAAAAAGGACAAACTCAAGCCCAAATGGGAAGGTCCTTCATCATCGACCAAGTTCGACCGGCGGAGCATACCGTCTGGAAGCGCATCGGACAACCGACTCGAGCCGAACCCATGGAGCGCAGCCCGCCTCCGAAGATTCTCGCCTAGCGCGGACTCGAGTTCGTCTCCTTCCTTCGTCCACATTTTACACTTCAGCTGTCTTTTGTTTCTCTCTTTTCTCCCACCTTTTTCATAAAGCCCTTGAGGGCCGATTTGCGCATTGTTCGCTTTTACTTGATGTGCTACCGACTCATTATACACAGGGGCTTCTTTAAAAGAAGCTTACTTATACGGGCTTTATGCCGAACACATGTGTCAAACTTCTGCATGTACCTTTTATTCACCACTATATGCATCGATATGGCTTAAGTTTTGGCCAAGCTGGGTTGCCTGGCTCCTGTGCTTACCCCTACGTTCCCGATTGTTCGGCTAGGAGGTAAAGGGAGCACCTCTGCGATTGTTACTGCCGGGTCAGCCGGATGTGTACCTCAAACTGGGTGAAGCCGAAAGCTAGCGTTCTTAAGGGAATATTCGGTCGGTGACTTGAAAGACGATTTTTTACCTATTTATTTATCTGCCCCAGATGTTTTCCTGCTCTTTTCGCAGTCCGGACGTGCACTTTAGGGCATGCCTCCTAAGGAAAGGAACCCCTAACGAAACTATTCTTCCTGGAAGATGTTTCTTACTAACCATGTAATATAACATAACTAGTTGGGCACTTGTCTGATAAAGCACTAATGACCCCTACGCCTGGTCTCCATGCATGCCCCGGTTTTTTCATAACTGAGAAGGTATTCGGACACACTCCGGACTCTAGGGTCCCGAGGTTGAAGAGAAAAGGTCGGCAAAGACAAATGATCTACAATCCGGCTAGAAGGCATTTTACATGTCATTTTAAATACATCGTCAAATCGATTGACTGTACTTGTCCTCAATCCCGTCTAACAGGCTATCTAATTTACAGTCCCGTTGGGATACTTAGCGGCCAACTCTACTTGGCCGTACACTAAGCTCACAGGGATCTCTTTCCCATCGGGCCCCACAGGTCCGACCTCGGCCATCTGGTTTGGATCCGTCTTCTTGTACCGCGTATTCACCATGGCCCAGGCCTCCCTGGCACCTTGACGGCAGGCCGATATCTTCCATAAACGGAAGCACCGCCGTGCTCCCTGAAGCTTCTCTGCAAGCTCTCCAAGGCCCTTGGGTAGGGAGACGGACGGCCATAAGGCCTGGACGATGCCAATCATCGCCTGCCGAACACGTTCGAGCAATTGCATCAGCTCGGGAAGTTGATCACCCGTTGAACCGGGCATTTCCTCCGCAGGGCGACCTGTGAGCACACCTACAGACATATTTCTGTCAGTTGACTTCCTCGCTGAACTCTTCGTTTCAAAAGAGTTTGCTCAAGCACTTACTATAGATGCCGCGACGGTTAGCGGCGATTCTCCTTCACGGAGCTGCATAGCTTGGCCCGAACACCTTTTAGCTCTTCTCCAAGCTGGGTGTGGGTGTCCTGGAGTTTGTTCCTCTCCTGTTGCACCTTCATAAGCACCCTCTCGCCGGCCTTTAGCTGGCGCAATAGCTGTTGCTTGTCCAGATCAAGTCCGACAACATCTGCAATATTATTGTCAGACTTATACGCACGAAGCACACCGCTTATCTTTTTGAAATAATGTGTTACCAGGGGGGTCTCTGTGTCTCCTCCTGCGGCAGCTAGTGCGGCCTCAAGTTGGGCTTTGCACTCTTGTAGCTCCTGGGACAATTGGGTATTCTTCTCCGTAAGATCCTGCATATTAAATGAGCCTTAAATCAGTTATTTTAACTACTTTAAGTCTCGGGGGCTACTGGCATATACAACTATTATAATCCCTTACCCGTATGTCTTTTACATACTGCTCCGTGGCTCTGGTTAAACCATCTTGAGTGGCACGGAGGTGCGCGTCTCCCGCGTTAAAGGCATTCAACACCTCTGGGGAGAAACACGCGTCACGAAGAACTGTCCGGCGACACCTATGATTCATGGCGCTCTCCACCTCAGACCTGGTGGCGGACAACCTGTCGGCATCCTCCGTTGGAGGAGTATCCGGCTCGTGCCTTCCGCTTGCCTCCCCCTCCGGACCAGGTGTTGGAGCCTGGCTAGCGGAGGCTTGGTTGGCAACCTCTCCGGGCACAGTCCGGCGAGCACTCTTTCTCCTGGAAAAGTCATGAGCATTAATACACCTCCTAGTAATCTTTTTCCTAAACAACGGTCGCAAGCTATACCGTTGCGGTGACGTTTCGATTCGCACCGCACCCCTCTTCCGCTCGCGGACGGATGACCCTTGTTGGTCACCGCCGCTGAGTTCGCCTCCGCTTGAAGGCACCTCCTTCAAGACACTGTTGAATACGGTGGTCAGAAATACGCAAGGACGAAGTAATGGTGTCAGGACTCCGGTCATAATTACCTGGGAAGCCGGAGGTAAGCCGGGGTAGTCGGCCGTAATGGCGACTAGAGCATTATCCATGCCGAGTTGGTGGAACACCTCGTCAATTAGCTCCACCTTTATGTCCGGGTCCTCTTCGGAGGCCGGATCAAGGGATCTTCCCGGATCCTCGGGTTGTGGAGCCGGACTATGTATGCCCTCCACATCCCGACGCAGTTTCTGCGTCAAAATCATAAAGTAAGATACTTAACTTTGAAACAACGGGTCGGACAAATCAATGTCCGCTTACCCAGCTCCGAGGGTTATTCATGGAGAACCCATTCAATGGGCTCGTCTGAAGGAAGTCCTCCTTCTCCCCCTTGTACAGGCCGGACAGAATCTTCACCAGATCCGTGGCCGATCCCGGCCCCTTGCGGCCATGGCGGGTGGCATCATTCTCCCCGTTGAAATCCCACATGGGGTGGCCCTTATATTGGAGTGGCTGCACCCCTCGCATAATGCACGTGGCCATGACTCCAATCATGGTCAATCCGGAATGGGCCAGCAACCTTATCCGGCCCATCAAATAATGGACGCTCCTGTCTTCCTCCTGTTGAGGGCTCCGTGGGCGCCAACTTAGGCGTTTCTTTAGAGGAGCCTTGCTGAACTCCGGGAGGCCGATCCGGACTGGGTCTGGCAGTGGAGCATCTTCTACATAAAACCATTCCGAAGGCCAGTCTTCGGACGCCTTGTTTGGGGTTCCGGATGGATATCCGGTCCCGGCGATGCGCCATATTTTGGCTCCGCCCACTTGATATACCGACCCCTCGTGAGAACAGGGTACAAGGCAAAACAATCTCTTCCACAGCGCTAAATGGGGCTCGATGCCCCAAAACAGCTCACAGAGAGCTACGAAACCCGCAATGTGCAGAATGGAGGCGGGCGTGAGCTGATGAAGCTGGAGTCCGTAGAACTCCAGAAGCCACCGGAGAAACGGATGTATGGGAAACCCAAGCCCCCTTATTAGATAAGGGATGAAGCACACCCGCTCTCCTTTGGAGGGATTAGGGGTGGCCTCCACTTGCTTTCCACCTTTGTAGGTGGCCAGCCCGGCTCGAACCGGGACCATAAAGGCCGGAGGAAGGTATCCCTCCGCCTGGAGCATCACCAGCTCGTTGTGCGGAACTGAACATCTCCTCCAATCTCCTGGTTGAGGGCTAGGAGCACGAGAGGAGGAGCCGCGTCGACGGTCCATGATGGAATGGATTTTTGGTCAGAAGCGCTCCGATGAGTACTCGCGGAAGGAAGATGGTGTGATTTGGATCTGGATTCTTGCCTCTCTTATAGGCAAGTTGCTTGCGCAGCTAGGGGGTAAAATATAAAAATACCCTGGCCTTTCGCATTCGTGCGACACGTGGAAGAGGGCCATTATTGGGCGTGGAAGCCAAGGAGCGCAACATTGGTAAGGAAGCCGAACACTATTCGGCAAGCACATGGAATTTGGAGGAGAACCCGCCTTGCAACGCCGAAGACAATATCTGCTACCGAACTCATCATCATTGAAGCCTGGTTCGGGGCTCTTGTGGAGTCTGGACTAGGGGTGTCCGGATAGCGGACTATCTTCATCGGCGGACTCCAAGACTATGAAGATACAAGATTGAAGACTTCGTCCCCGTGTCCGGATGGGACTTTCCTTGGCATGGAAGGCAAGCTTGGCCATACGGATATGTAGATCTCCTACCATTGTAACCGACTCTGTGTAACCCTAGCCCTCTCCGGTGTCTATATAAATCGGAGGGTTTTAGTCCATAGGACGAACAACCATTACAACAATCATACCATAGGCTAGCTTCTAGGGTTTAGCCTCCTTGATCTCGTGGTAGATCCACTCTTGTACTACCCATATGATCAATATCAATCAAGCAGGAGTAGGGTTTCACCTCCATCGAGAGGGCCCGAACCTGGGTAAAAACATCGTGTCCCTTGTCTCCTATTACCATCCGCCTAGACGCACAGTTCGGGACCCCCTACCCGAGATCCGCCGGTTTTGACACCGACAGCTATGTTTTCTGATGATCGGAGTCGATGAGGTCATGACACAACCTACCCCTACCGGTCAGTATCCGCCATCGGGGTTAACAGTGAAACATAAACCAGAATCAACTCGCAATGATCGATAAGATTGGTCAGATCAGAAAATTCGGCGTGATCGGAGTTCAGATGTGATCTGTGATTTCTAAAAACGTCGGGCGCTGCCCACACCCGCGAGGGGCGCTGCCCCTTTGAGCCCTGCCCGCTAACCGGCTAGCGGGACCATCATGTGCGTAGCACCGTGTATTTCATACCCGACACACAAACCGGTAGAATGCGATTATATGCATAACTTTGTTTTGCAGGTTTTATGTGAATAGTATGGCTCATGTGTATGTGATGCATGTGTGTAATTTATACGTGGCCTGCGTGTCATGTTTGTCAGCCAGCAGGAGCCAAAGTGTTGTCATTATATTGTATAACGACCTGCCTGTCGACTTGTGACTATGTAAAATTCGTTACTAGTTGTAGTAGTTGGATAATAGAGATCAGGTTGATGGCTTGGCGTCACAGCCTGACAGACAAGTTGGAGTTCGTAGATGGTCATCAAAGTCGGAGCCGACCTGGAAGAACGTCCATGAAGGAGCCATACTATTTCACAATATGTGTTTATTTGTGATTGTTATGCTTCTTTGTTTCTATGCATGTTAGAATGGTAGAATGATCCCTCACGAATATCAAGCGAATTGCCATCCCTGATGTTGCACCTTCGCACGTCAAGTACGTCTAGTAGTGGGCTCACGAAATTGGGGTGCTACTGGGTGTCCTTGAACTAACGGGTTCATATCGGACACGGACATGCACTGCGTCAGGTTAACTTGACAAGGCTATCAAAACGGTTTTGGGCCTTGTGGCAAAGAAGGTTGGGAACCGGGGTATGAGATACCTTCCCGACCGACAGGAGTCGTATAGAGATACGATTAGCAAGGAGTTGCTTACCGTATAGGTATGTTGGCTAGCAGTGATGCTAAAGCTCACTAGTCGCATGCACTAGTCAGATCCTGAATCACTGAGAGTTTGCGGAGGGATGCTGACTTCAGCGGGAGTATTTCTGTTTAGGCTTGAGTTACTCTACTTAAACACATTGCTTAGTGATTGCATATTTTCTGTTGTAGATCAATGGCACCACCTACTCAACCCAACTTTGCATTGAAATCAATTCTGGAAAAGGATAAACTGAATGGAACAAACTTTACCACCTGGTATAGAAATTTGAGAATTGTTCTCAAGCATGATAAAAAGGAACATGTTCTAGAGGATCCACTTCCAGAGGAACCTGCCGATAATGCTAATGCCACAACTAAGAATGCCTACCAGAAACTCGTTGATGAATCCACGGAGATCAGGTGTTTGATGCTGGCTTGTATGGAGCCTGATTTGCAACAACATTTCAAAAATGTTGAGGCTTACGATATGATTGAGAGTCTCAAGAGCATGTTTCACACACAGGCTAGGACCAAAAGATTCAACGTCTGGTGATCCTTGATGGATTGCAAGCTGAAGGAAGGTGATCCACTGAACCCACATGTGATCAAGATGGTTGAATATGTGCAAGCTTTGGATCGGTTGGGCTTCCCGCTCTTGGATGAGCTTGCTACAAATGTAGTTATGGGTTCTCTTCTGCCCAGCTATGGGACGTTCATCTTGAACTATCATATGCATGGCATGGATAAGAAGCTCACTGAATTGCATGGGATGCTCAAAGTGGTAGAGCGGGATATTAAGAAAGGCACGCATCAAGTGTTGATGGTGCAGAAATCGGCTAAGTTCAAGAAGAGTTGGTCCAAGAAAAAGGCTAAGGAAAAGGGCACGAAGATGGTAACCTCCGCCGCTGCACCGAAGTCTGGACCAAACTTGAAGACTGTTTGCTATCACTGCAAGGAGACCGGTCACTAGAAGAGGAACTATAGCAAGTGGCTTGCAGAGCATGGCAAGAAGGCCGGAAATGCTTCTTCGAGCAAAGGTACACTTGTTGCATATGTTATAGACATTTACCTTGCTGACATACCTAGAAGCTCTTGGGTATTTGATATCAGATCAGTTGTTCATATTTGCAACTCGATGCAGGGGCTGGTAAGAACTAGGCGTGTGGCACAAGGGGAGATTGACATCAGGGTCGGCAACAAAGGAAGAGTTGCTGCGTTGGAGGTCGGCATGATGCAGCTCCAGCTTCCTTCCGGATTCATTATGGAATTGAATAATTGTTATTACATTCCTGCACTTAGACGGAACATTATTTCTGCCTCATGTTTGATGAGTCAAGGTTATGAATTCAATTTAAAGGATAATGGTTGTTCGATATTTTTGAATGGTATGTTCCACGGCTATGCACCCATTGTTGATGGGCTATTTATATTGAATCTAGAACAGGAACCGGTCTATAACGTGAATGTCAAGAGGCATAAGCCTAATGAGATAAATCCGACATACTTCTGGCATTGCCGGCTTGGACAGATTAGTCTGAAACACATGAAGAAGCTCCATGATGATGGGCTCCTAACTTCGTCCGACTTTGGGTCGTTCGAGACATGTGAATCATGCTTGCTCAGCAAGATGACTAAGTCTCCTTTCGCAAAGAGTTGCGATAGAGTGTCTGAGCTATTGGAACTTATACATAGTGATGTGTGTGGTCCAATGAGCACAACCGCCAGAGGTGGCTATCAGTACTTCGTGACTTTTACCGACGACTTGAGTAGATATGGATATATCTATTTGATGAGGCACAAGTCGGAAACTTTGAAAAGTTCAAAGAGTTTCAGAACAAGGTTGAGAATCAGCTCGGCAAGACTATAAAACTTCTATGATATGATCGTGGAGGTGAGTACATGAGCCAGGAGTTTGATGATCATCTGAAAAGCCGAGGTATAGTACCTCAGCTCACACCTCCGGGTACGCCACAGAGAAACGGCGTGTCAGAACAGAGGAATAGACCTTATTGGACATGGTCCGGTCAATGATGAGCAAACCGGATTTACCCTTATCATTCTGGGGATACGCTCTAGAAACTACAGCTTTCACACTTAACAGGGTACCATCAAAATCTGTAGACAAGACACCACATGATACGTGGACCGGGAAGAGTCCCAGTTTGTCTTTTCTAAAGATTTGGGGTTGTGAAGCATTTGTCAAGCGACTTATGTCACACAAGCTTACACCTAAGTTAGATAAATGCATATTTGTGGGATATCCGAGGGAAACCTTGGGATATAGCTTCTACAATCGGGAAGAGAACAAAGTGTTTGTTGCTCGGAACGGGGTTTTCCTTGAGAAAGAGTTTTTCAGTCGGGAGGCCAGTGGGAGGATGGTTCGACTCGAAGAAATTCGAGGACCACTCGGGGATGGCTCGGCTGGTGATGAGATCATACCAGAGTCAGCCAGGGAACCTATAGTGGAAGCGGCACTGGAACCACGGAGGTCGGAAAGATTGCACAGAGTGCGTGATGTATTGTTGCTAGACAGCAACGAGCCGGCCACATATGCGGAAGCGATGGTGAGCCCAGATTCCGAGGGATGGCTGGAGGCCATGAGATCCGAGTTAATGTCCATGGATGAGAATCAAGTCTGGGACTTGGTTGATCCGCCACCTGGCGTAACTGCCATTGGTTGCAAATGGGTCTTTAAGAAGAAAACCGATGTGGATGGAAATGTTCAAATCCACAAAGCTTGGCTTGTCGCTAAGGGTTATGGACAAGTTCAAGGAATTGACTACGATGAGACTTACTCGCCGGTAGTGATGCTGAAGTCGGTGAGGACCGTACTAGCTATAGCTGCATATTTCGATTATGAGATATGGCAGATGGATGTCAAAATGGCTTTCCTTCATGGAAATTTAACTAAGGACATGTATATGATACAGCCCGAGGGTTTTGTCAATCCGACTAGCACTAGTAAGGTATGCAAGCTCAAGAGATCCATTTATGGGTTGAGGCAAACATCTCGAAGTTGGAACATTCGTTTTGATGAGGTCGTCACTGATCTCGGTTTCATCAAAAGCGAAGAGGACTCTTGTTTATACAAGAAGTTAAGTGGGAGCTCGATAGTGTTTTTGATCTTGTATGTGGATGACATATTGTTGATTGTGAACAATGTTTCGATGCTAAACTCGTCAAGGAATCATTGAATGGCAAGTTTTCGATGAAGGACCTTGGTGAGGCAGTCTATATTTTAGGCATTAAGATCTATAGAGATAGATTGAGGAGGCTGCTCACCTTGAGCGAGAGCACGTACATAGATAAAGTGTTGAAGCGGTTCAACATGAGTGAGGCGAATAAAGGGTTCTTGCCACTCTCACATGGTATAAGGCTAAGCGAGACTCAGAGTCCTTCGACATCTGATGAGCGAAGCAGGATGAGTAGGATTTCGTATGCCTCGGCAATCGGATCCATCATGTATGCCATGATATGTACATGGCCTGATGTTGCTTTTGCAATAAGCCTAACAAGTAGATACCAGGCCAACCCAGGTGAGAGTCACTGGGCAGCGGTAAAGACTATTTTGAAGTACCTGAAAAGGACTAAAGAGATGTTCCTAGCTTATGGAGGTGAGGAAGAGCTCGTCGTAAGGGGTTATGCCGATGCTAGTTTCCAAACCGACAGAGATGATTGTCGATCATAGTCCAGATTCGTGTACGTCATGAATGGAGGAGCAGTGAGCTGGATGAGTTCCAAGCAAGATACGGTGGCCGATGCTACCACAGAAGCCGAATACATTGCGGCTTGTGAAGCTGCAAAGGAAGGTGTTTGGATCCGGCATTTTCGGGATGATCTTGGTATTTTCCCAGCCTCGGTGAAACCGTTGGACCTTTGTTGTGATAATTCTGGTGCCATCGCACAAGCCAAGGAGCCGAGGAATCATCACAAGGTCAGACACATAGACCGCAAATATCACGTGATATGAAAGATCGTAAAGAATGGTGATGTAGACTTATGCAAAATTCACATGGATGCAAATGTTGCAGATCCATTGACTAAGCCGCTTCCACAACCCAAGCATGAGGGGCACGTTAGAGCTATGGGCATTCGATATCTATTTGATTGACTCTAGTGCAAGTGGGAGACTTTTGGAGATATGCCCTAGAGGGAATCATGTCTGATGATATTTCCTATGTGTTTATGAATAAAGATAGTCCTTGGATGTAGTCAATGATACTTGTTGGCAAGTACGTGACTTGTCTGTGAGATCTTGTGTTGTATGATACATCCTAGATTGTCCCTAATCGCAAGTGATGTGTGGGCACACGTCAGACTAGACTAGCATATGACACGGTCGATGGCTTGGTCTCACTAGCCATGGAGCATTGGATGCTAACCGGATAATATGGACTTGGAAGGATCTGGTCGAATTCGATGTAGTCGAATCCGAGTCGAGATAAGGTCTGAGTCGGACAGACCCAACTATGAGACGTAGCGATATGTCATCTGTGAGTCTCTAGTACAACATACGTTCTATGTCCTAAGACCTGAGCTGGCGCATGTACTCGGGATGGTGACAGACTTGCTTTGGGCCGACCAAACGCTACTCCGTGACTGGGTAGTTACAAAGGTAGGTTTTGGGTTTGTCCAGTCCCATGCTGCGAGACATGGTCGAGCAAGATGGGATTTGCCCCTCCGATCAGGAGAGATATACTCTGGGCCCCTCGTGTGATCCGACAAGGATAAGCATGGCCATGCGACATGGATTATGAGATAATCCAGTTTGTGGTTGGTATCACTGGAATGAGAAAGAGGTTGGGCTAGCACAAGGATGACAGTCTCGCCTTGAGCCCGACAACATATATCGTGCAGCAAAGGGAACAGAAGTGTGACACGTTGTACAGGTTCTCCTAACCTGCTTCATAGTCTGCTTGGTGGTCGGCACACCTTGCTAGAGGCCGCTACCAACCGTGCAGGTCGGAGGTGATCCGAACTATGACCAAGCCGACTTGAACCTAAGGGGTCGCACGCTTAAGGGAAGGAACCTACGAGGTCGGTTCGGAGGACACTAGTCGGATGTGATCCGAACTGGACTTAGAACGCAACCGAGTAGACTTTGGGCTTTAGGGTCCATGCAAGGCCCAAGTGTTGAGCCTGCGACGGACGCCTATAAATAGTGGAGGTGTGGCACACTTATTTAGATTAACCGCTTTGGCACTTTCACTAGGGTTTGCATGTGTTGCGAATAGCCACCTCCACTCGCCGCTGGTTGTGTGACCGGACCTAGCAGTGCGCCGCGCGGTGTTCCTGCTTCATGTGCGGATACCATTAGAGGCGGTGAACTTGTGCCACTCCGGCGTACTTGTATACGGGATCGGGCGATTGGTTGTTCGAGGGAGATCGGACGAGGAGGAGACGATCCACGCGGACGCGCTGCCCCAACTCTTCCTTCGCTGCACGACACTGCGCGTCTAGTGGTAGCTGATACGTCTCCAACGCATCTATAATTTTTGATTGTTCCATGCTATTATATTACCCGTTTTGGATGTTTATAGGCTTTACTTTACACTTTTATATCATTTTTTGGACTAACCTACTAACCGGAGGCCCAGCCCGTATTGGTGTTTTTTTTGCCTATTTCAGCGTTTCGAAGAAAAGGAATATCAAACGGAGTCCAAATGGAATGAAACCTTCGGGAGCGTGATTTTTGTAACAAACGTGATCCAGAGGACTTGGAATGCAAGTCAATCAGCAATCGAGGAAGCCACGAGGGTGGAGGCCCCCCCCCCTACTTGGCGCACCCCCTATCTCGTGGGCCTCTCGGGCGTCCACCGACCTACTTCTTCCTCCTATATATACCCACATACCCCGAGAACATCAGAACAGACCACGAAAAACTATTTCCACCACCGTAACCCTCTGTATCCGTGAGATCCCATCTTGGAGCCTTCGTCGACGCTCCGCCGGAGGGGGAATTGACCATGGAGGGCCTCTACATCAACACCATAGCCTCTCCGATGAGTTGTCAGTAATTTACCACAGACCTTCGGGTCCATAGTTATTAGCTAGATGGCTTCTTCTCTCTCTTTGGATCTGAATACCATGTTCTCCCTGATCTTCTTGGAGATCTATTCGATGGAACTCTTTTTGCGGTGTGTTTGTCGAGATCCGGTGAATTGTGGGTTTATGATCAAGTTTATCTATGAGAAATATTTGAATCTCCTCTAAATTCTTTTATGTGTGGTTAAGTTATCTCTGCAAGTCTCTTCGAATTATCAATTTGGTTTGGCCTACTAGATTGATCTTTCTTGCAATGGGAGAAGTGCTTAGCTTTGGGTTCAATCTTGTGGTGTCCTTTCCCAGTGACAGCAAGACATGTATTGCATTGTTGCCATCAAGGATAAAAAGATGGGGTTTATATCATATTGCATGAGTTTATCCCTCTACATCATGTCGTCTTTCTTAATGCGTTACTCTGTTCTTTATGAACTTAATACTCTAGAGGCATGTTGGATAGCGGTCGATGTGTGAAGTAATAGTAGTAGATGCAGGCAGGAGTCGGTCTACTTGTCACGGACGTGATGCCTATATACATGATCATGCCTAGATAATCTCATAATTATTCGCTTTTCTATCAATTGCTCGACAGTAATTTGTTCACCCACCGTAATACATATGCTATCTTGAGAGAAGCCACTAGTGAAACCTATGGCACCTGGGTCTATCTTTTATCATATAAGCTTTAAATCTACTTTTATTTGCATCTTTACTTTTCCAATCTATATCATAAAAATACCAAAAATATATTTATCTTATCGTATTATCTCTATCAGATCTCACTTTCACAAGTGGCCGTGATGTAATGCCCCGGATACAACCTTCCATATTCGAAACTCCAACTCTTGCCATTTCCGGCTTTGTGATATATTATTTTCTCCGTGGTTGGGTTTTTGTCTTTTTTTTGTTTTTTTTGTTCACGTCATGCATCTCATCTCATAGCATCATGCGCATTGCATCTGCATGTTTTCATAAAACTTGCACCCGTTCGTAGTTGCCGCGTCCCCCCTTGCCTTCGTTGACCGTTCCGAGACCAACCGTGTTTTCGTTTCCCTCTTGTCAAACCACCTAACCTCTCTACAACAACCGACACCCTCTTTCTTGCGTCCGAAAACTTGCCCGAACCTGACCCGCTCAGTCTTTACCGATGGATCTGGATCATCCCCAAACATCCCGAAAACATCCCCGTTTTCTTATTTGGGCTCCCTAGCCTATTTTTCCCGACTGTCTGATTTCGATCGGAGGGTCCAAGATCTGTTCCCCTACCTATTTAAATAGATCAACCCCTAGCCCTAAAACCTAGGGACCTTGTCCCATCCTTCCCATTCAGCCGCCGCCACCCACTCACCAAATCCCCCCTCGGGATCCATCCCTCCCCAACCATCGCTCGCCACCTACAGCCTGCCAAATCCCCTCGCAGTCAGGCTCCTCCCCTCGATCCACCCGGCCAACCGGAGGAGCTCCTCCACTCCAGCAGCGCCCGCAGCCAGCTTCTTCCCCGAGTTCCCCGCTCCCGTTCGTGTCCAGCACCTCGAGCCCTCGGTCCAGCGCGCAGGCGCCCGAGCGCCTCCTTTCATCGTCCCCGTGCTAATCCGCCAGGTCATGCTACAGCTCCCCGTCGCCTCCCTCTCCTTCCTTTCCCTCTCTCTGTTCCCTCCCTCAGCTCTCTCCTTCTCTTATTCCAGGACTAGGGGACGCCATGAACGAGACTGCCTGCTCGACCTCGTGCCCCTCGTTGAACGCCTTCGGCCACCTCTGCGCTGGATCCGTGCCGATCCCCATCTTCTTCAGGAGCCCCGCCATGGATCTCCAAGCCCGCTCGTCTGCGTTGACCCGCAGTCCCCGCCGGTCTTCCTCCACGACGCTGCCGCCTTGAACCTTGCCCGTCGACCACCGCTACGACCGACCGCCTCGTCGGCAACCAGACGAGCCACCGGAGCTCGGCAGGTCGCCGTGCCCTGCCCCTCCTTCTACTCCTCTGCTTCCCCTCACTCTCACCCGACTCCCTCCCTCTGTTGGCCTACAGAGGAGTTCGTCTGTTGCCATGGATGCCTCCTCGAGCTCCAGTTCGCCTCGCGGTCGCCGGGAACCGATGCCCCGTTGCTGGATCCGTCAAGCTCCGCCTCCCTGCACCGAGTCCCTCGCCAGAGTGAGCTCGTCTCCGAGCCCTCATCGCCGGCCTCCCCTGCTGCTATTTCTGTTCTTCAGAAACGAGAGCAACATCTCGCTCGTTCCTAGCGCGTTGACCACGCCCTGCCTCGCTTTGATCTGCCTCCGAGGCCTAGTGCTGCGCCAAGCCAACCTCCCCAATCCAGCCTGCTTCGGCCTCCTCCACCGACCGGCCCATGAGGCCTGGTGAGCAGCCCCCGCCCCCTGTGCACTGTTGGGCCAGCCTGCAGTTTCGGCCCGCATGTGTTTTTTTTTGTTCGGGACGTTTGCTAATTATCCAGTGATTTACAGTTTTGCATAAAAGACCCTCATATTCATGCATTTAATATCTCACAAACCGTGCATCGGATTAAAATGGTTTAAACATGTAAAATGCTTAGAATTTTGTGTAGAGTAACAATATCCAACGTTCATCCATGTTTAAAATGTTTAAAATGTTGTTTGATTAAAGTTGATCAAATGCCATGTTAAAATGATTTATTTCATAACTAAATAACCGTAGCTCGGTTTTAAATAAACTTTATATGTAAATGGGATGGAAAAATGCCTAGTTTAACATGGTGCACTTTATTTTCCTGTTTAACAACAATAAAATATGGTTTAGGGTAGAACAGTACCAAATTCATAAATTGCACATGAGGATTTTCTGGAATTATTGTTTGTTGTTCCGGCCTCATTTAAACTTGCCTAGATAGGTAGTTTAATTATGCTTCACCTCTTGCCATGTTTAACAACATTTAATATTGTTGAGTAGCTTATAATGAGATCAAACTAAATAATTGCATGTGGTGTTTTGTCAATATGCAACTCGTTGCATACTGAGCTCCACTTAACTTGTAGTATTGTTTGTTGCACTTTGCCATGCCATGCCTCATTAAACCGGACATGCATCATACTTGATTGTACATCATGCCATGATTATGCTTGTGTGTTTACCATGTTGTTTGTTTCTTTCCGGTGTGGCTTCCTAGTTCCAGTAATGTTGCGATTGTGAGGATTCGTTCGACTACTCCCGTTCGACTACTCTCGTTCGTCTTCTTCATGGATTCGTTCTTCTTCCTAGCGGGATTTCAGGCAAGATGACTGTCACCTTGGATCTCACTACTATCATTGCTATGCTAGTTGCTTCGTTCTATCACTTTGTTGCGCTACCTATCACTTGTTCTTCAAGCCTCCCCAAATTGCCATGAACCTCTAACCTTTGACACCCTTCCTAGCAAACCGTTGTTTGGCTATGTTACCGCTTTGCTCAGCCCCTCTTATAGCATTGTTAGTTGCAGGTGAAGTTGAAGATTGCTCCATGGTGGACAGGGTTATGTTGGGATACCACAATATCTCTTATATTATTAATGCATCTTTATATTTGGTAAAGGGTGGAAGGCTCGGCCTTATGCCTGGTGTTTTGCTCCACTCTTGCCGCCCTAGTTTCCATCATACCGGTGTTATGTTCCCGGATTTTGCGTTCCTAACGCGGTCGGAGATTTATGGGACCCCCGACGATTCGCTTTGAATAAAACTTGTCCAGCAAAGGCCCAACTTTGGTTTTACCATTTGCCTCACCACCACCTATACCCTTCCTTGGGTCGGCCAACCCGAGGGTCATCTTTATTTTAGCCCCCGGGCGATGCTTGTCTAAGTGCTGGTCCGAACCGAGTAGACCAGCGGGGCCCCTCGGGAAACTTCGAGGTCTGGTTTTACTCGTAGGATGTCTCATCCGGTGTTGCCCTGAGAATGAGATATGTGCAGCTCCTATCGGGATTGTCGGTGCATCGGGCGGCTTCGCTGGTCTTGTTTTACCATTGTTGAAATGTCTTGTAAACCGGGATTCCGAGACTGATCGGTTCTTCCTGGGAGAAGGTCTATTCCTTCGTTGATCGCGAGAGCTTGTCATGGGCTAAGTTGGGACACCCCTGCAGGGTATAAACTTTCGAGAGCCATGCCCGCAGTTATGTGGCAGATGGGAATTTGTTAATGTCCGGTTGTAGATAACTTGACACCTGATCCGAACTAAAACGCATCAACGCGTGTGTAGCCGTGATGGTCTCTTCTCGTGGAGTCCGGAAGTGAACACGGTCTTTGGGTTATGTTTGGCGTAAGTAGGAGTTCGGATCACCTCTTGATCATTGCTAGCTTCACGACCGTTCCTTTGCTTCTCTTCTCGCTCTCATTTGCGTATGTTAGCCACCATATATGCTTAGTCGCTGCTGCAACCTCACCACTTTACCCCTTCCTTTCCCATTAAGCTTTGCTAGTCTGGATACCCATGGTAATGGGATTGCTTTGTCCTCGTGGCTCCTGATTACTACAACAACAGATTGCAGTGCAGGTTTATCTTTGATCATGACGCGAGAGCGATGCTTGCTTGCGTTGAGTTTTTCTTCTACTTCTGCGATCAGGGGATAGGCTCCAAGTCGGCAGCCTGGGCTAGCAGGGTGGATGTCGTTTGAGCTTCTGTTTGTGTTTCATCCGTAGTCGGATGTTGCTCTTATGTATGATGTATTGTTGTATTCGTGTGGCATTGTATGCCTCTTGTATGTATCCCCACTATTATGTAATGTTGATGTAATGATATCCACCTTGCAAAGTGTTCCAATATGCGGGTCTATCCTTGGTGGGACCTTCGAGTTCCTTTTGGATAGGGTCGCATATTGGGCGTGACACGTGAAGGGATTGACAACCCCTTTATTGTGTTGGTTGCGAGTTCTTGTTTGTTTGTGTAGGTGCGTGGGACTTTTGAGGAGCCTCCTACTGGATTGATACCTTGGTTCTCAAAAACTGAGGGAAATACTTACACTACTATTGCTGCATCACCCTTTCCTCTTCAAGGAAAACCAACACAAGCTCAAGATGTAGCAAGAAGGATTTCTGGCGCCATTGCCGGGGAGGTCTTCGCTCAAGTCAAGACATACCAAGTACCCATCACAAACTCATTTCCCTCGCATTTACATTATTTGACATTTGCCTCTCTTTTTCCTCTCCCCCACTTCACCCTTGCCGTTTTATTCACCCTCTCTTTCCCAATCTCCTCTCTCTTTCACTTGCCCTCTTCTTCTTCCTCGCTTTTGTTTGCCGTTATGTCTGAAATTGGGGAGACTATCGTCGATATGGACAATAACAATAACATGGAAAATTCTGATGCTCCTGCTGAAGAACCCCGGCCCTATCTTGCACACTAAAAAGTTTCGAATCGGTAGCGGCAATATTATTGGAAAAGGGGTTATTTAAGATTTCTTTACTTGTGCTGATGCTTTACCTTCTATGGGTGGTTCTATTCTCCATAGAACTAGTAGTCTTGCGGATGCTATCGCTATGCTTGTAGTTGAGCTTGAAAGACAATTTATGCATATGCATCCTTGCATACAAAGAATTTTCCTGGAATTTTCTAAAATTGTGCATTCTTCTGTTAAGTGCGCCATTACTATCTTTTTGGCTCATGAGTTTAGATTTATAATAAGAGAGGTGAGGGAGTCCTGGACTAGGGGGTGTCCGGACAGCCGGACTATCATCATCCGCCGGACTCCAAGACTACGAAGATACAAGATTGAAGACTCCGTCCCGTGTCCGGATGGGACTTTCCTTGGCGTGGAAGGCAAGCTTGGCAATACGGATATGTAGATCTCCTACCATTGTAACCGACTCTGTGTAACCCTAGCCTCCTCCGGTGTCTATATAAACCGGAGGGCTTTAGTCCGTAGGACAACAGACATTACAACAATCATACCATACGCTAGCTTCTAGGGTTTAGCCTCCTTGATCTCGTGGTAGATCCACTCTTGTACTACCCATATCATCAATATTAATCAAGCAGGACGTAGGGTTTTACCTCCATTGAGAGGGCCCGAACCTGGGTAAAAACATCGTGTCCCTCGTCTCCTGTTACCGTCCGCCTAGATGCACAGTTCGGGACCCCCTACCCGAGATCCGCTGGTTTTGACACCGACATTGGTGCTTTCATTGAGAGTTCCTCTGTGCCGTCACCGATAGGCCCGATGGCATCTTCAACCAACAACGTTGTCCAGGGTGAGACTTTTCTCCCCGGACATATCTTCATACTTGGCGGCCGCGATGCGCGGGCTAATTAAGCAGCCATCCGGAGCAGATCGAAGCTACGCCCGGCCGCGTCGATTCGAAACCTAAACTTCACGGCCGACGTCGCGGAGACTTGATCTTCGACGGACTCAAGCGCAGCCGAAGTGCCGCCTTTATTACGATGGGCAAGATCTAGCTCTGCCGCGAACGGGTTTGGTAGCGCACATGAATCCGCTTCGCCATCGATCCGAGCCGATCGCCTGATCGAGGATCGGTGGATGAAGCGCGCCTCGGGGCTTCAACTTCCACGGCGATGGAGCGAACATTGATCTTGTCCCTCGCGAAACTTCGTGATTCCGAGTGCCGGACTCCTGCGGACTCCAAACCTCCGCGCCCTACCAATCGATTCGGATTGGGTGCCGATTATGGAATTCACCGCCGCGGACATCTTCCAACACTTGCCCTTTGGCGACATCCTAAATTCGCTAAAGTATCTCTCGTTATCGGGAGAGTCCTGGCCGGACTATGGCCAGGATGGTTGGGGTACGGATGACGAAGAAATTCAGAGCCCACCCACCACCCACTTTGTAGCCATTGTCGGCGATCTAACCGACATGCTAGACTACGACTCCGGCGACATCGACGCTATGGACGGCGATGCCGGAGACAACAGAACCAGCGCCTACGAGGCCTTTGAAGACCACCTCGTCATCGACATATATATGGTGGACAACCCAAAAGACGGGATGGCGAAGAAGCGTGAGGCAGACTCTTTAAAGAAGCAGCCCAAATGCGGCGTCGGCGCGCGCTCTAAATCCCGCCACAAAGAAGAATGGAGATTCCGGCACATGAGATAATAATACCCGTAGAGTGCCGAAGACAATCCCCTCGGACGACTCAGCGCAGGAGGATCTGAAGCAAGCCCTCACGAGAGGGCGGCAGATTTAAGAGGTGGAGGATCATAACTATATGCCTCCCTCCAAGATGAAGCTAGCCTCGGCGGTGATTTAATTCGTCGTGCACTCCGAGGATCCCGTCGAACAAGAGCGTTTCAAACGCAGGCTTATCGCCACAAAGAAATAGCCTAAAGAAAAGCAGCAACAGCTTCAAGCTGATCAGGGACCTCTGGCCGATCGATGGACCGAGGTCCTCGCGGCCGAAGAGTATAAACTCGAACGCCCCTCCAAAAGTTACCCAAGACGCAAGCTGCTCCCCCGATTAGAGAAGGAAGCATACATACCCCAATCACCAGCGCATGATATGGCTGACCGACCACCCCGTGGTCGTGACAGAGAGGCATCCAGGCCCCCAGCCAAGACCGTACCCCGGCATCGCTCCAAAAGTACGGAGCCAAGAGGGAACACGCCGGACTTGCGAGACATATTGGAGGACAAAGCAAGGCAATCCAGATCCATCTACGGATCACGTGGGCGCCCCACGACCCATGACGAATACCGTCACGCCGGATACAATAACCCCGGCCGGGCCGAACACAGCAGACAGCGCTCTCTCGAGCTGCGTCGTGATATTGCTCAATACTGGGCGCCGCACACCGCTATGCTTCATCGACAAAGTAATGGATCATCAAATCCTCAAGGGTTTAAACCCAGAAACATCGAATCATACGATGGCACAACAGACCCAGCGGTTTGGATCGAAGATTATCTTCTCCACATACATATGGCCCGCGCGGCAATCTCCATGCCATCAAGTATCTCCCACAAGCTTAAAGGACCAGCTCGGCATTGGCTAAATAGCTTGCCCGCAGAGTCAATTGGGTGCTGGGAAGACACGGCAGCATTCCTCGACAACTCCTGTGGCACGTATAAAGCGACCACCAGACGCCGATGACCTAAGCCACATTATTCAGCAGCCAGATGAATCGGCGAGACAATTCTGGACACGGTTCTTGACAAAGAAAAACCAAATCATCGACTGTCCGGATGCAGAGGCCCTTGCATCCTTCAAACATAACATCCGGGACGAATGGCTAGCCCGGCACCTGGGGAAGGAAAAGCCAAAATCTATGGCAGCCCTCACATCATTAATGACCCGCTTCTATGCGGGAGAGGACAGCTGGCTAGCCCGCAGCAACAATCTCTGTAAAAATTCTGGCAGTCCGGATACTAAGGACAACAACGGCAGGTCACGTCGAAACAAAAACAAACGCCGCATTAACGGCGACGATAAGGAGGATCTGGCGGTCAACGCCGGATTCCGAGGCTCTAAACCCGTCGTGGAAGAAGCCATTCAAAAGAACCACTCCGGGTCCGTCTAATTTGGACCGAATACTCGATCGCTATGCGGATACATGGCACCTGAAAACCAGCCAATCACACTAACAGAGATTGCTGGGTGTTCAAGCAAGCGAGCAAGTTAATTGCGAAAACAATGACAAGGGGCTAAACAAATGACGACGAGGAAGAGACCCGACCGCCGAACAATAGAGGACGTATGGTTTTCCCCACAAGTGCAGACGGTGAACATGATTTACGCGACCCATATACCCAAGAGGGAGAGGAAACGCGCTAAGGGATGTCTATGCGATGGAGCGGTCGCCTCAAGTTCAATCCATGGTCCTCTTGTCCGATCACTTTCGATCGAAGAGACCACCGACCAAAGATACGCCATGGCGGATTCGCCGCATTGGTTTTAGACCCAATCGTCGATGGATTTCACCTCACGAGAGTCCTGATGGACGGCGGTAGCAGCCTGAACCTGCTTTATCAGGATACAGTGCACAAAATGGGCATAGACCCCTCAAGGATTAAACCTACAAAGACGACCTTTAAAGGTGTCATACCAGGTGTGGAAGCCAATTGCACAGGCTCCGTAACACTGGAAGTGGTCTTCGGATCCCCGGATAATTTCCGGAGCGAGGAGTTAATCTTCGACATAGTCCCGTTTCGCAGCGGCTATCACGCTTTGCTCGGACGGACCGCGTTTGCAAAATTCAACGCAGTGCCGCATTATGCATACCTCAAGCTCAAAATGCCAGGCCCTCGTGGAGTCATCACGGTCAACGGGAATACGGAACGCTCCCTCCGAACGGAGGAACATACAGCGGCTCTCGCGGCAGAAGTGCAGAGCAGCCTCTTAAGGCAATTCTCGAGTCCGGCCGTTAAACGGCCGGATACAGCAAAACGCGCCCGAAGCAATACCAACCAAGACCACACAGCACGATCGAGAACGCGTAGTAATGCGGCCCCAACCCTCGCCCGCGCATGATCGCAAGAATAACACTCCGCGTACATCATTACGCTTTGGAGATACCATGGGCACAGGGGAGGGGGCACGATCGTAACAAACCCAGAGTGCGGTTCGACCACACCGGGGGCTCGCAAGTGTGCCCCCCTTTTTTATTATTTTTTCTTTATTTTTCTCCTTTATGTACACAAGACTCCGTTAACCAGAGGCCCTGTCCGGCGATGAACCTGCCGAACTCATGATGCAACAGTCAGGGGCTAAAGAAGGCTGCGACGAACAATCAGGTGGTCTCAATTACGAGCATTAAATTCGATTATATACACCAAGTCCGCAGCTCACCCCTGGAGGGGGACATGTTTACTTAGTCCAAATCCCTTGCTTACTTCACTATTTGTATCAGTCCGCTCTCATAGCAAACTTTCTTTCATAAATAATGCAGCAACTTTTTCATTGCAATTGCATTATCTTTTATATATATGCTCATTATATGACATCTTGCGCCCGTATATTTTGGTACGGCCAAATACGCCAGGGGCTTCCATCCCCCAAATTATGGTGTGATAAAGTCCGAACACTTTCATAAGTGCGGCACTCCGAACTTATAGCATTATATGAATCGGCTCCGAATCATGTCTTGGGTCAATAGTTGGGTTTGCCCGGCTCCCACGTTTTGGTGCCTTACGCCCGCTTACATCGGCTAAGGTGGCACTGGGAGAACCACTGCAATTGCACCCCGGTTGAGCCGGGCGAGCGCCTCAGTGGAGAAAGCTAAAACTGACTGGCATGATAAGGAGAGAGACTGGTCGCTGTTCGAGAGGTTTTTTCGGGTCCTTAAAGACTCACGCCGCTTCAAGCGAAGTTCCGGACAATGTCCGATGAAGGCGTGGATAGCGCCCCGGATTCGGTCTTTCGAATACCAGGGGCTTCGCCGAAATTTAAAATTATAGAATTCTATGGCTAAGTGAGAGTGTTGAAGCACTATAAGTCCGGTTGCCTTGTTCGTTGTGTTGAGCGCCTCCCTAGATGGACCCAATAATGGGAACAAGAGTGCTCAAGTTTATCCTGAACACCCCAGCACTCGTGGCTTGGGGGCTGAAGCCAACGACTTGCAATCTCTCAGATTTTATAAACGGCCGCACAGAAGGTAATATTTCAAATTAAACAAGAGTTGCTTAACACGCACATGAACAAAATTTCAGCGCACAGGATAATGCATAATGAGTTTACTCAAAGATTACATTTCTGGGGCACTCATCCGCAATATCGCGGGCTCCCTTCAGGACAGTTTTATAATACATTTCGGGCGTGCGATACTCCTTGCCCGGTGGCGGTGGGTCCGTGAGAAGCTTCTCCGCATCCAACCTGCCCCAATGCACCTTTGTGCGGGCGAGGGCCCGGCGAGCACCTTCAATACAGGCGGAGCGCCTGATAACATCCACCCAGGGGCATGCATCCACCAGCCGCCGCACAAGGCCAAAGTAGCTCCTGTGCATGACCTGCTCAGCCACAATGGGACTATAAGGCCCTTCATGGCCTCCTCGGCTACCTTGTGGAGTTCAACCAGCTGCTTCACCGGTCGCTTGGGGGCACCGGATGGCGGCCTCAACGTCATCGAGACCGAAGACCTTCTTCGCCGAGCTCCCTCCTCGCCACGATAGAATGCGCGGCATCGACGACTTTTCTGGCAGATCTGCAAACGCCCCTGGAGAGCTCCGAATGCGGGTAAGTGTCAGGTAGTTCACATTAACATGCCTACTTTGCATGAAAAATGCCTTACCCGCCGCTATCTTCTTTATATCTTCAACCTCCTGAAGGGCCTTATGGGCCTCGGCCTTGGCAGACTTGGCACTTTTGAGAGCCGAGGCAAGCTCAGACTCTCGAGTCTTGAAGTCACGCTCCAAACTCTCATGTTTCTCCATGAGAGCCTGGAGCTCTTGCCAAACATCCGCCACCAGTGCCTCCTGCTTTTCTCGCTCCACCCGTTCCATGGCCGCACTGCGTTCAGCCGCGGAAACAGCCTCCTTCAGGGCTGCCACCTCGTTAGTGGCCCCTGCAATACCCGTATTATCCTTATTAACTTTATCGCAACCAAAACCCTTTTCTGTAAGGTAATTATTCAAAGTGGTGTTACTCACCTTCTTTTTTCTCGAGCTGCCTCTTGGCATGGCCGAGCTCTTGCTCGGACCGCTCGAGATCCTTCTTCAACACATCGACCTCCGCTGTTAGTGCGGCAGAGGTCAGCAGCGCAGCCTGCAAACCCATATTGACATATTTTAAAGCAACCCTGCGTATATCTTATTAGATCCTCGGTCCCGCTTTTCTTTTCCGAACACCGAACCGAGCATCGGGGCTACTGTCTATGCGGTATTACATTACATAACTTTAACTTCTTACCTCAAAGCTCGTTAAAAGGCTGCTGCGAGCTTTCGTCAGCCCGCTCTTAGCGAGCTGAACCTTCTGAATCACCGCACTCATGATAGTGCGGTGATCTTCCTCGATGGAAGCGCCTTTAAGCGCCTCCAACAAGTTATCCGGCGCCTCCGGTTGGACGGAGGTCGCCGGTATCACGGTCTTGCCCTTCCTTCGAAGGGGCCGCTCGCCGGACTCTGGAACCACTGCGGGTTCCGATGTAGAGTCCGGCACAAAGTCCGGGAGGCAGCCTGATGGCGCCTCCGGAGCCTCCTCCCGATGGGTCCCTCTCTGGGATCCCACCTCGGCGTCTTCGCCACGGGGGGTAGTGGCGGTCGGAAGTGAATACAAATCCGACGGGGCCAATGACCCGCTTGATGAAGCGGGGAGATCATCATCGGCCGGACTACGGACAGAATGCGGCGTTAGAAGGACACTACGCGGCACGAAAGAAATTGCATATCTAGAATCCGGATACTTACGATCTTGCCGGACGCCTGGCCCTTGGAGGCCACTCATCCTCGCCAACGGAGGTGTTGGCGAAACTGTCCGGGGGGATAGTCCTCCCCCTCTTGGACCCTTCGGCCTCCCCTATTGGGGAAGCCTTCCTCTTCTTCTCTCCCTCCTCCAGGAGAGAGTCCTCCTCCTCCTCCTCGTCTTCGGGGGAGGAGTCCACCTTGTCGTCGGACACCTGATTGCGGGAGCTCTTTCGAGTCCCCGCGGCCACCTTCTTGGCCTTCTTCTCCGGCACCACATGCGGTGCCCGAACCAGCAGCCCTGCTAAACGGGCGTCCACTAGGTCTTCTGGCATGGGAGCCGGGCTGATAAGCTGCTCGGCCTTCTCCATCCATCCCTGTCAAAGGAAAAGAAAGAATGAAACCCTCTTAGAATCAATGCGATTACTACAAAGTGTCCCGTAATGGGGTTGAATCACTCACCTCGTCAGTTGGATGCTGCGAGCTAAATCCGCGATCTTCCGTCGCGGATGCGGGGGCTTCGGCACCCTTAAACAGCACCCTCCAGGCGCCTTCATATGTCATATCGAAGAGCCCGCTCAGCGCCTGGTGCTATTCCGGATTGAACTCCCACAGATTGAATGCCCGTTCTTGGCATGGGAGAATCCGGCGGATGAGCATGACTTGGACCACGTCGACGAGCCTGAGCTTATTGCTCACCAGCTTCTGGATGCAGGCTCGGAGTCCCATCACCTCCTTCGGATTGCCCCACAGCAAGCCCTTCTCTTTCCAGGAGGTGAGCTGCGTGGGGACGCCAGATTTAAACTCGGGGGCCGCCGCCCATGTGGGCTTGCGCGGCTCGGTGATATAGAACCACCCCAATTGCCACCCCTTGACGGAGTCCACGAAGGTCCCTTCGAGCCAACGGACGTTGGGTAATTTACCCAACATGGCGCCTCCGCATTCTGCTTGCATGCCCTTCACAACCTTCGGCTTGACGTTGAAGGTCTTGAGCCACAGGCCGAAGTGGGGCCGGATGCAGAGGAAGGCCTCGCACACGACGATGAATGCCGAGATGTTGAGGATGAAGTTCGGCGCCAGATCATGGAAATCCAGGCCGTAATAGAACATGATCCCCCGGACGAATGGATGGAGCAGAAAGCCCAGTCCGCGGAGGAAGTGGGGAAGGAAGACGACCCTCTCGTGAGGCCCAGGGGTAGGGATGAGCTGCCCCTCGTCGGGCAGCCAATGCGCGATATCGCCGGAGAGGTATCCGGCGCTACGCAGCTTGGTGATATGCTCCTCCTTAACAGTGGAGGCCAACCACTTGCCTCCCGCTCCGGACATATTCGGAGAAGGTCGAGGCGAGATGTGCGAGCTTGGGCGTTGGAGCTTGAGTGCGCGGAGATGGATAAGCAAAATAGGAAGAAGGCGTAGGTGAGAAGGTAAATCCTTATCCCTTATATATAGGCGACGGCTACTGCGTCCCCACCGCCCGGTAAAACTCGCTTATCTCCCAAGCGCCACCATCAATGGCGCGGTTGGGTTACCCACATCCGTATTGATGAGAATCCCGGAATAAGGGGAACACGATCTTTGCTTCGACAAGACGTGCCAAGGAAACCGCTTGGCTAAACGTGCTGAGGTGGTATAAAGTAAAAAACGATTCAAACAGTGGCTTGGTAGCGGTGTGATGTCACGCCGCATAATACGTCAGCAGATTGGATTGGTGTACATTTTATTCTCTCTACGGTGGAATGTGGAATTTATTTTGCAGAGCCAGACACTATCCTGGTGTTCATGATCTTCTCTGGATTATTCAAGGGAGGAACCCGCCTTGCAATGCCGAACATTATGCGCGCCGCACTAATCGTCATTGAAGCCTGGTACAGGGGCTACTGAGGGTGTCCTGGACTAGGGGGTGTCCGGAAAACCAGACTATCATCATCCGCCGGACTCCAAGACTACGAAGATACAAGATTGAAGACTCCGTCCCGTGTCCGGATGGGACTTTCCTTGGCGTGGAAGGCAAGCTTGGCAATACGGATATGTAGATCTCCTACCATTGTAACCGACTCTGTGTAACCCTAGCCTCCTCCGGTGTCTATATAAACCGGAGGGCTTTAGTCCGTAGGACAACAGACATTACAACAATCATACCATAGGCTAGCTTCTAGGGTTTAGCCTCCTTGATCTCGTGGTAGATCCACTCTTGTACTACCCATATCATCAATATTAATCAAGCGGGGCGAGGGTTTTACCTCCATCGAGAGGGCCCGAACCTGGGTAAAAACATCGTGTCCCTCGTCTCCTGTTACCATCCGCCTAGACGCACAGTTCGGGACCCCCTACTCGAGATCCGCCGGTTTTGACACCGACAAGAGGCCAAAGAAATCTTTGCGCACTATAGGGCGGACGCCGGTCGTCCTCCCATAGAGGCAATCCTCTTTGATCAAGAGGAAATTAGGCGTTTTCAATCTTTGGACTATGTTGTTTTCAATGAAAACCTTAGAAAAAAGGTTCCTACAAATGTCCTAGTTGATAGAATTTCTGAACTTAATAATGATTTTGCTCTTCGAAACAATGAGCTAGGATACTCTCTTGAGTATAGGCTCACGAAGTTCTGCCAAAAGAATGCTTATAATGATGAATTAGTTGTGCAATATGAAGGGCCAAAGGAGGAACCCATACCTCCTGAGATTGATCTTGGGGACTTTTGTCCCATTAAATTCAGCCCTTTTGCTTACTTTTGCTTGCCTCAAAGAAAACTTGCTGCTGAACGTAGAGAATATGAGATGAGTTTTCAAGATCTATCTTATTATTATGGCACTACTTAGATCTATCCTCGCTTTTATGCCTAGCTAGGGGCGTTAAACGATAGCGCTAGTTGGGAGGCAACCCAATTTTATTTGTGTTTTTTATTTTTGTTTCTGTTTAGTAATAAATTTTGCATCTACCCTCTGTTTAGATGTGTTTTATGTTTTAATTAGTGTTTGTGCCAAGTAGAACCTATAGGATAACCTATGGTGATAGTTAATTTGATTCTGCTGAAAACCAGAAACTTTGCACGCACGAAAATAATTGTGTTAATTCACATAAACGTGCTTTTGCGTTGATTCTTTTTGCTGTAGATCAATAGACAAATTTCCCAGGACTTACTATTTTGGTAGGATTTTTAAAGGTTCAGAAGTATTCGAGATTTACAGATTGCTACAGACTATTCTGTTTTTGACAGATTCTGCCTTTCGTGTGTTGATTGCTTATTTTGATGCATCTATGGCTAGTATTAAGTGGTATGAACTATAGAGAACTAGAAATACAGTAGGTTTGACACCAATATAAATAAAGAATGAGTTAATTACAGTACCTTATGTGATGGTTTTTCTTTCAACGGAGCTTATGAGATTTCCCGTTGAGTTTTGTTTTGCGAAGTTTTCAAGTTTTGGGTAAAGATTTGATGGACTATGGAATAAGGTGTGGCAAGAGCCTAAGCTTCGGGATGCCCATGGCACCCCAAGATATTCAAGAATAGCCAAAAGCCTAAGCTTGGGGATGCCCCCAGAAGGCATCCCCTCTTTCGTCTTCGTTTATCGGTAACTTTACTTGGAGCTATATTTTTATTCGCCACATGATATGTGTTTTGCTTGGAGCGTCTTGTATTATATTAGTATTTGCTTTTTAGTTTTCCACAATCATCCTTGCTGTACACACCTTTTGGGAGAAGCCCACTTGATTAGGATTTATTAGAACACTCTATGTGCTTAACTTATATCTTTTGAGCTAGACAGTTTTTGCTCTAGTGCTTCACTTATATCTTTTAGAGCACGGCGGTGGCTTAATTTTGAAGAAATTGTTGATCTCTCATGCTTCACTTATATTATTTTGAGAGTCTCATAGAATAGCATGTTATTTGCTATGGTTATGAATTTTGTCCTAGAATGATGAGCATCCAAGTTGGGTATAATAAAAACTATCATAGAAAGTGCATTAAGCACTAGGATCAATTTGATGCTTGATAATTGTTCTGAGATATAAAGGTGGTAATATTAGAGTCATGCTAGTGGGTAATTATGAAATTGAGAAATACTTGTGTTGAAGTTGGCAAGTCCCATAGCATGCACGTATGGTAAAAGTTGTGTGACAAATTTGTTGCATGAGGTGCTCTTTTATTGTCTTCCTTATGAGTGGAGGTCGGGATCGCGCGATGGTTAACTCCTACCAACCCTTCCCCTAGGAGCATGCGTAGTAGTACTTCGCTTCGAGGGCAAGTAGACTTTTGCAATAAGTATATGAGTTCTTTATGACTAATGTGAGTCCATAGATATACACACACTCACCCTTCCACTTTGCTAGCCTCTATTGTGCCGTGCAACTTTCGCCGGCATCATACACCCATTATTTACCTTTCTCAAAACAGCCACCATACCTACCTATTATGGCGTTTCCATAGCCATTCCGAGATATATTGCCATGCAACTTTCCATCGTTCCGTTATTATGACACGCTCAATAATTGTCATATTGCTCTTTGCATGATCATGTGGTTGACATTGTATTTGTGGCAAGGCCACCCTCATAATTTTCATACATGTCACTCTTGATTCATTGCATATCCCAGTACACCGCCGGAGGCATTCATATACAGTCATATTTTGTTCTAAGTGTTGAGTTCTAATTCTCAAGTTGTAAATTAATAAAAGTATGATGATCTTCATTATTAGAGATTGTCCCAAGTGAGGAAAGGATGATGAAGACTATGATTCCCCCACAAGTCGGGATGAGTCTTCGGACTTAAAAAAGGGGAAAGGCCAAATAGAAAAAAGAAAGGCCAAATAAAAAAATGAGAGAAAAAGAGAGAAGTGACAATGCTATTATCTCTTTTCCACACTTGTGCTTAAAAATAGCACCGTGATCTTCATGATAGAGAGTCTCTTGTGTTGTCACTTTCATATACTAGTGGGAGTTTTTCATTATTAGAACTTGGCTTGTATATTCCAATGATGGGCTTCCTCAAAATGCCCTAGGTCTTCGTGAGCAAGCAAGTTGGATGCACACCCACTTAGTTTCTTTTGTTGAGCTTTCATATATTTATAGGTCTAGTGCAACTGTTGCATGGCAATCCCTACTCACTCACATTGATATCTATTGATGGGCATCTCCATAGCCCGTTGATACGCCTAGTTGATGTGAGACTATCTTCTCCCTTTTTGTCCTCACAACCACCACCATATACCACCATAGTGCTATGTCCATGGCTTGCGCTCATGTATTACGTAAGAGTTAAAAAGCTGAAGCGCATTAAAAAGTATGAACCAATTGCTTGGCTGAAACCAGGGTTGTGCATGATGGGAGTATTTTGTGTTTTGAAAATGAAGCATGGCCTAACTATATGATTTTGTAGGGATAAGCTTTCTTTGGCTATGCTATTTTGATAGGACATTATTATTTGTTAGTATGCTTCAAAGTATTATTATTTTTATGTTTTATAAGCTTTTATCTTGAATAATTTGGATCTGAACAATCATGCCACAATAAAGAAAACTACATTGAGAATTATGCTAGGTAGCATTCCACATCAAAAATTCTGTTTTTATCATTTACCTACTCGAGGACGAGCAAGAATTAAGCTTGGGGATGCTTGATACGTCTCCAACGTATCTATAATTTTTGATTGTTCCATGCTATTATATTACCCGTTTTGGATGTTTATAGGCTTTACTTTACACTTTTATATCATTTTTGGGACTAACCTACTAACCGGAGGCCCAGCCCGTATTGGTGTTTTTTTGCCTATTTCAGCGTTTCGAAGAAAAGGAATATCAAACGGAGTCCAAACGGAATGAAACCTTCAGGAGCGTGATTTTTGGAACAAACGTGATCCAGAGGACTTGGAGTGCAAGTCAAGAAGCAATCGAAGAAGCCACGAGGGTGGAGGCCCCCCCCCTACTGGGTGCGCCCCCTATCCCGTGGGCCTCTCAGACGTCCACCGACCTACTTCTTCCTCCTATATATACCCATGTACCCCAAGAACATCAGAACAGACCACGAAAAACTATTTCCACCACCGTAACCTTCTGTATCCGCGAGATCCCATCTTGGAGCCTTTGCCGGTGCTCCGCCGGAGGGGGTATCGACCACGGAGGGCTTCTACATCAACACCATAGCCTCTCCGATGAGTTGTGAGTAGTTTACCACAGACCTTTGGGTCCATAGTTATTAGCTAGATGGCTTCTTCTCTCTCTTTGGATCTCAATACCATGTTCTCCTTGATCTTCTTGGAGATCTATTCGGTGTAAATCTTTTTGCGGTGTGTTTGTCGAGATCTGATGAATTGTGGGTTTATGATCAAGTTTATCTATGAGAAATATTTGAATCTCCTCTGAATTCTTTTATGTGTGATTAAGTTATCTTTGCAAGTCTCTTTGAATTATCAGTTTGGTTTGGCATACTAGATTGATCTTTCTTGCAATGGGAGAAGTGCTTAGCTTTGGGTTCAATCTTGTGGTGTCCTTTCCTAGTGACAGCAGGGGCAGCAAGGCACGTATTGTATTATTGTCATCGAGGATAAAAAGATGGGGTTTATATCATATTGCATGAGTTTATCCCTCTACATCATGTCATCTTTCATAATGCGTTACTCTGTTCTTTATGAACTTAATACTCTAGATGCATGTTGGATAGCGGTCGATGTGTGGACTAATAGTAGTAGATGCAGGCAGGAGTCGGTCTACTTGTCACGAACGTGATGCCTATATACATGATCATGCCTAGATAATCTCATAATTATTCGCTTTTCTATCAATTGCTCAAGAGTAATTTGTTCACCCACCGTAATACTTATGCTATCTTGAGAGAAACCACTAGTGAAACCTATGGCCACCGGGTCTATCTTTTATCATATAAGCTTTCAATCTACTTTTATTTGCATCTTTACTTTTCCAATCTATATCATAAAAATACCAAAAATATATTTATCTTATCATATTATCTCTATCAGATCTCACTTTTGCAAGTGGCCGTGAAGGGATTGACAACCCCTTTATTGTGTTGGTTGCGAGTTCTTGTTTGTTTGTGCAGGTGCGTGGGATTTTTGAGCAGCCTCCTGCTGGATTGATACCTTAGTTCTCAAAAACTGAGGGAAATACTTACGCTAGTATTGCTGCATCACCCTTTCCTCTTCAAGGAAAACCAACGCAAGATCAAGACGTAGGAGTAACAAACTGTGATCCATCTCCCGTAGCATGTTCCTGTTGTTCTGCGCATAGGAAAATTTTAATTTGCAGTCGACGCATCCTACCGTAGAACCCAATAGTGCGGGCTAAGACATACAATGTCGGAGAACTTGTTTTACGCCTCCCGGAAAAGAAAAAGGACAAGCTCAAACCCAAAGGGGAGGGCCCCTTCATCATAGATGAAGTCCTTACTGGAGGAGCCTATCGCCTTCGTAATGCAGCGGATAATCGCCTTGAGCCTAACCCATGGAACACTGCCCGGCTCCAAAGATTCTACGCATAGTTCGGCCACCCTAGGTTTCACTTTAACTAGGTTTTCCCCCTTTTTCGCTCCCTTCTTTTTTGATTTTTTTCTTTTCCTTCTCAATGTATGTTCGGATCAAGCGCATTATTTGGGGTACACATCTTTAAATGTATACACCCCACCATACATGGGGGCTTCTTTAACGAAGCATTTTATTAAAAGCTTATAAGCTTCATTTGTCCATAACGGTTGTTGATTATGCCATTTTATGCACCTCTATGACTTAAGTTTTTGCCAAGCTAGGTTGCCTTGCTCCTGTGTTTATACCCTACGTTCTTGATTATTCGGCCAGGGTGTAAAGGGAGTACCTCTGCGATTGTTACAACCGGGTTATCCGGACCTGTACCTTTGACGGGTGAAGCCAAAAGCTAGCGTTCTTAAGGGAATAATTGGTCGGCACATAAACAAACAGACTGTTTTTGGAAAAACTACGGAATTGGCTGTCTATACTTCGGATACGAGCCTAGGCATGCATCATTTAGCATGTTAACCCAAGGAAAGGAACCCCTAACGGAACTATTTTTCTTCGAAGATGTTTCTTACGTTAAATAGTAATATAACGTAACTCCCCGAACATATTTTGTCTGTTCGAGCAATATGACCGGATTGCCTAGTTTCCAAATATACTAAACGTTTCTTAGTTAAACATAGTATACGGAAGCACTCCAACTTGGAAGCCGAAGGTCGGCGATGATTTTTTTTATATAAGTTCGGCAGGAGATAAGTTCGGTCATAAAGTACATTGCTACATAGAATCAAACGCCTACTCTCTTTCTATGCCATCTAACGGGCTATCTAGCTTACAATCTTGTTGCGAATATTTTGCCGCTATCATTACTTGGTCATATACCAAGCTTACAGGAATTTCCTTCCCGTCTGATCCATGAGGTCCAAATCGGGCCATATGATTCGGATAAAGTCTGGTATAGCGTGTCTTCACCATGGCCCATGCCTCCCGTGCTCCTTCACGGCATGCAGACGTCTTCCACAGTTTGAAGCGACTCCGAGCACCCTTGAATAGGTCTGCCAACCTCTCCATGCTTTCTGGAGGGGCATCGGATGGCCATAAGGCCTTGGCCATATTCTTCATGGCCTTCCGAGCACGCTCGTGCAGCTTTGACAGTTCTTTTAGAACGTCGCTTTGAAGTCCAGACACTTCCTCCTCGTGGCGGCCGGTCAACATACCTATATGAACCGAATTATAACATTCCGTATTATATGATTATGTCGATACTTCGGATGGTTAAAAAGGTCATACCGAATATGCCGCCCTTCAGCTTTTGGTTTTCCTGTTGTGCGTCCAAGAGTTGAGCTTTTAAGCTCTTTATCTCTTTGGTCTGCTTCTTCACTTCTTCTTCTTGTTTTTTACCTTTTCCCCTAGTCGCTGGGGCACTCTTCATTTCTTCAAGCTCAGTGATAGCGACATTTAGTTGTGTCCGGCTTGCCTTGAGCTCCTGGGACAATGCGCTGTTCTTTTCCTTGAGTACCTACGGCCATAAACGATCCTCAAATCGGTTGGTTCCTACCGCTTTAAGTCTCGGGGGCTACTGGTATCTATATATAAGATTTGCATCAATTTTTCACCTGGATATCCTTTGAGAACAGGCGAGAAACACGCGTAAGTCCATCCCGGGCAGCTCGGATATACGCGCCCACAGTGTTGAGAGCGGTAAACTGTTCTGGCGAAAAGATCGGGGCACGCAGGATCTCTTTTAAGCGACGGTGATTCATCGCGCTCTCCACCTCGGAGTTAGTGATGGACATCTCATCCGGATCTTCCAGAGGCGGATGATATGGCGCCACCCCTGTATACACCCTCGTCCTAGTTGATGAATTCGGCATCGCATTGGCTGCGGCTCGGCTTGCTGGGATCTTTGGCACAGTTCGCCGTATACCTCTCCTGAGATAATAAAGGGGGATGAAGATGATAATTCGGCTTTAGGCCCAAGCATGAAATAAGGAACATACCTTTTTGGTGATGGAGCAGGCTCAGTGGCGCTCCCGGCCTCCTTTCACTTCGCACAACCACCCCTTGAGGGTGCCGTCCTTCTTCTTGTCGCTCGACCTTGGGTACGGTTCGCTGAGCGCGGATCCTGCGAAATACGGCCCAGTGGGGAGAGTAAGTTATAAGCAGTAATGTCACTCTTTTTTGATTTCCGAACACTTACCTTAACGAACGGGTAGAGATCGGGGTAATCGGCCATGATGGCTACTTCCGAGCCGTCAAGGCTCACCTGGTAATAGACTCCGTCTTCAAATTCCACAAATATATCCGGATCCTCATGGAATCTGGTGTCTTCATGACGTGCGTGGTCTTCTGGTTAGGGAGGAGGGCAATAGATGTTCTCGACTACCTTCCTCCATGACTATTTTGAAGCAACCAGAGTATTCAGTTAATGCACCCCAATGATAAAAAAGGTGCTGAATGACTAAACTAACCCAGTCAACGGGTTTGTACATGGAGAAACCGTCCCGACAATGTAGACGGGCGAAGTCTTCTTCCTCTCCCTTATCCGGACCCTTTCGCGTATAGCGAGATGACGCGTCCTCCCTGTTGTAGTTCCATAAAGGACCCACTCTGACTGAAGATGCTGGATACATCACTTTATCGCAATAGCGATGACTTCAACGATGGAGAATCCAGAATGGGTCAACAATCTGACCTCGTGGACCAATCTCATCACTTCCACACTATCCTCTTGTCTGGGGGACTTGGGCGCTAGCTGATTAGCTTCTTCAAAGGAGCGCTGGAGATTTCGGGAAGCCCGCGCCAAACAGGGTCCGGAAGGGGAACATCCTCAATGTAGAACCATTCTGAAGACCATTCATCGGTCCCGCTCTTTGGAGTCCCGACTGGGTAACCGGATCTGGCTATGCGCCATACTTCGGTGTCGCCCACTTCAAATATGGACCCTCCGCCCTAATGGCGGGGCACGAGGCAGAAGAACTTTTTCCATAGTTCAAAATGAGCCTCGCGGCCTAAAAATAATTCGCAAAGGGCGACAAAACCAGAAATATGCAGAATGGAACCTGGTGTGAGGTTGTGCAGTAGGATCCCGTAATATTCCAGTAGATCCCTGAGGAAGGGGTGGATCAGGAATCCTACACCCCTCAGAAGGAACAAGATGAAGCACACCCTCTCCCCTTGGTTGGGATTGGGGAAATTCTCCGCCAATGCATCATCGCCCATAGAAGTTAATCCTACCCGTACGGAGACTAGATCCGCGGGGGGGGGGGGTGTATCCTTGCGTCTGGAGATGATTGAGCTAAATATGGGATACGGAACAACTTTTCCAATCCCCCTCTTGAGGGCCATGAGGATGAGAGGAGGAGCCGGGGACACTAGCCATGGTTTGAGCTTTTTCCATGGTTTGCTCTGTTGCTCTTGGGGCGATGTGAGTTGGCGTTTTGGAGATCTAACCTCGTTATATAGGCGTCGCCTGTTGATACGTCTCCAACGTATCAATAATTTTTAATTGTTCCATGCTATTATATTACCCGTTTTGGATGTTTATGGGTTTTACTTTACACTTTTATATCATTTTTGGGACTAACCGACTAACCGGAGGCCCAGCCCAAATTGCTGTTTTTGGCCTGTTTCAGTGTTTCGAAGAAAAGGAATATCAAACGGAGTCCAAACGGAATGAAACCTTCGGGGGCGATCTTTTTGGAACAAACGCAATCCATGAGACTTGGAGTGGACGTCAAGAAGCAGCCAAGGCGGCCACGAGGGTGCAGGGCGCGCCCTAGGGGGTGGGCGCGCCCCCCACCCTCGTGGGCCCCTCGTGGCTCCACCGACCTACTTCTTCCTCCTATATATACTCTCGTACCCTGGAAACATCAAGGAGCACCACGAAACCCTATTTCCACCGCCGCAACCTTCTGTACCCATGAGATCCCATCTTGGAGCCTTTTTCGGCGCTTTGCCGGAGGGGGAATCAATCATGGAGGGCCTCTACATCATCACCAAGCCCTCTCCTATGAGTTGTGAGTAGTTTACCACAGACCTTCGGGTCCATTGTTAGTATCTAGATGGCTTCTTCTCTCTCTTTGAATCTCAATACAAAGTTCTCCTCGATCTTCTTGGAGATCTATTCGATGTAACTCTTTTTGCGGTGTGTTTGTCGAGATCCGATGAATTGTGGGTTTATGATCAAGTTTATCTATGAGAAATATTTGAATCTCCTCTGAATTATTTTATGTATGATTGGTTATCTTTGCAAGTATCTTCGAATTATCAGTTTCGTTTGGCCTACTAGATTGATCTTTCTTGCAATGGGAGAAGTGCTTAGCTTTGAGTTCAATCTTGCAGTGTCCTTTCCTAGTGACAGCAGGGGCAGCAAGGCATGTATTGTATTGTTGCCATCGAGGATAAAAAGATGGGTTTTATATCATATTGTTTGAGTTTATCCCTCCACATCATGTCATCTTGCCTAATGTGTTACTCTGTTCTTATGAACTTAATACTCTAGATGCATGCTGGATAGCGGTCGATGTGTGGAGTAATAGTAGTAGATGCAGGCAGGAGTCGGTCTACTTGTTGCGGACATGATGCCTATATACATCATCATGCCTAGATAATCTCATAACTATGCACTTTTCTATCAATTGCTCGACAGTAATTTGTTCACCCACCGTAATACTTATGCTATCTTGAGAGAAGCCACTAGTGAAACCTATGGCCCCCGGGTCTATCTTCCATCATATAAGTTTCCAATCTACTTTATTTTGCAATTTTTACTTTCCAATCTATATCATAAAAATACCAAAAATATTTATCTTATCTTATTATCTCTATCAGGTCTCACTTTCGCAAGTGGCCGTGAAGGGATTGACAACCCTTTTATCGCGTTGGTTGCGAGGTTCTTGTTTGTTTGTGTAGGTTAGAGGGACTTGCGTGGAGCCTCCTACTGGATTGATACCTTGGTTCTCAAAAACTAAGGGTAATACTTATGCTACTTTGCTGCATCACCCTTTCCTCTTCAAGGGAAAACCAACGCAATGCTCAAGAGGTAGCAAGAAGGATTTTTGGCGCCGTTGCCAGGGATGTCTCACAAGTCAAGACATACCAAGTACCCGGCACAAACTCATCTCCCTCGCATTATATTATTTGCCATTTGCCTCTCGTTTTCCTCTCCCCCACTTCACCCTTGCTGTTTTATTCGCCCTCTCTTTCCCGTTTGCCTCTCTTTCGCTTGCCTCTTGTGTGCTCGTGTGTTAGATCCTTTATTTCGTCGTCATGGCTAGTCCTTTATATCCGCTCCCTTGTCTCCCGAGTTTGAAGTTCTTCACTTCAAGCAAATACAAGGAGAAAACTTAAAAGATGCTTGGTATAGGATGATAGAATCTTATCGTAACTGCACCTTAGAGGTGAATTTTAGAATTTTGCTTCGCAATTTTTATGTTGGACTAGATATGTCCCATAGAAAACTCTTGGATTGCGTTGCCAAAGGTAGTTTTATTGAAATTGATTCCAGTATTGTGCATGAAATCATAGAGGGAATAGTGGGAACACTATCTCAAAAAAGGGGGCCACATCATACCCAGGAAGAGACACAAGTTTTTGAAAAGGTTTGCGAAGTAACAATTTTTTTACAAAAGTCTCTTGAACCTCTTAAGAGTATTAGCGGACATTTTCACCGCATGAATATGTTGATTGCCCTTTGCAATAAGCGGTTGGATTCTTTAGATCTAAAAATTTCTGAGTATGAATGGAAACGTGAAGAACCCCCCGGATTTGAGCCTGACTCCGCTAAAAAGTTAAAAACCAAAGATGGCAATACGTAGATCTATTCTCGCTTTTATGCCTAGCTAGGGGCGTTAAACGATAACGCTTGTTGGGAGGCAACCCAATTTTATTTTGTTCCTTGCTTTTTGTTCCTGTTTAGTAATAAATAAATCATCTAGATTCTGTTTATATGTGGTTTTATGTTTTAGTTAGTGTTTGTGCCAAGTAGAACCTATAGGATAACATACGGTGATAGTTAATTTGATCTTGCTGAAAAACAGAAACTTTTGCGTGCATGAGAATAATTTTAGTAAATCACAGAAACGTGATTTTTAGTTGATTCTTTTTGCAGTAGATCAATAGACAAATTTCCCAGGACTTCCTATTTTGGTAGGATTTTTGGAGTTCCAGAAGTATTCGAAAGTTACAGATTTCTACAGACTGTTCTGTTTTTGACAGATTCTGTTTTTCGTGTGTTGTTTGCTTATTTGATGAATCTATGGCTAGTATCGGGGGGTATGAACCATAGAGAAGTTGGAATACAGTAGGTTTAACACCAATATAAATAAATAATGAGTTTATTACAGTACCTTGAGTGGTGGTTTTTCTTTCTTGCACTAATGGAGCTTATGAGATTTCCTGTTGAGTTTTGTGTTGTGAAGTTTTCAAGTTTTGGGTAAAGATTTGATGGACTATGGAATAAAGAGTGGCAAGAGCCTAAGCTTGGGGATGCCCATGGCACCCCAAGATAATTCAAGGACAACCAAAAGCCTAAGCTTGGGTATTTCCCGGAAGGCATCCCCTCTTTCGTCTTCGTCTATCGGTAACTTTACTTGGAGCTATATTTTTATTCACCACATAATATGTGTTTTGCTTGGAGCGTCTTGTATGATATGAGTCTTTGCTTTTTAGTTTACCACAATCATCCTTGATGTACACACCTTTTGGGGAGAGAGACACATGATTCGGAATTTATTAGAATACTCTATGTGCTTCACTTATATCTTTTGAGCTAGACAATTTTGCTCTAGTGCTTCACTTATATATTTTTAGAGCACGGCGGTGGTTTTATTTTGTAGAAATTATTGATCTCTCATGCTTCACTTATATATTTTGAGAGTATTTTAGAACAGCATGGTATTTGCTATGGTTATAAAATTGGTCCTAATATGATGGGCATCCAAGTTGGGTATAATAAAAACTATCATAGAAAGTGCATTGAATACTATGATCAATTTGATGCTTGATATTTGTTTTGAGATATGAGAATGGTGATATTAGAGTCATGCTAGTTGAGTAGTTGTGAATTTGCGGAATGATTGCGTTGAAGTTTGTGATTACCGTAGCATGCACGTATGGTGAACCGTTATGTGATGAAGTTGGAGCATCATTTATTTATTGATTGTCTTCCTTATGGGTGGCGGCCGGGGATGAGCGATGGTCTTTTCCTACCAATCTACCCCCCTAGGAGCATGCACGTAGTACTTTGTTTCGATAACTTGTAGATTTTTGCAATAAGTATATGAGTTCTTCATGACTAATGTTGAGTCCATGGATTATACGCACTGTCACCCTTCCACCATTGCTAGCCTCTTGTGTGGTGCAACTTTTGCCGGTACCATACACCCACCATATACCTTCCTCAAAACAGCCACCATACCTACCTATTATGGCATTTCCATAGCCATTCCGAGATATATTTCCATGCAACTTTCCACCGTTCCGTTTATTATGACACGCTCCACATTGTCACATTGCTTTTGCATGATCATGTAGTTGACATCGTATTTGTGGCAAAGCCACCTTGATAATTCTTTCATACATGTCACTTTTGATTCATTGCATATCCCGGTACACCGCCGGAGGCATCCACATAGAGTCATATTTTGTTCTAAGTATTGAGTTGTAATTCTTGAGTTGTAAGTAAATAAAAGTGTGATGATATTCATTATTAGAGCGTTGTCCCAAGTGAGGAAAAGATGATGGAGACTATGATTCCCCCACAAGTCAGAATGAGACTTCAGACTTAAAAAAAAGAGAAAGGCCATAAAAAAAGAGAAAGTCCATATAAAAAAAGAAAAAGGCCATAAAAAAGAAAGGCCCCCAAAAATGAGAGAAAATGAGAGAAGGGACAATGTTACTATCCTTTTACCACACTCGTGCTTCAAAGTAGCACCATGATCTTCATGATAGAGAGTCTCCTATGTTGTCACTTTCATATACTAGTGGGAATTTTACATTATAGAACTTGGCTTGTATATTCCAATGATGGGCTTCCTCAAAATGCCCTAGGTCTTCGTGAGTGTCGGTGTCAAAACCGGCGGATCTCGGGTAGGGGGTCCCGAACTGTGCGTCTAGGCGGATGGTAACAGGAGACGAGGGACACGATGTTTTACCCAGGTTCAGGCCCTCTTGATGGAGGTAAAACCCTACGTCCTGCTTGATTAATATTGATGATGTGTATTACAAGAGTGGATCTACCACGAGATCAAAAAGGCTAAACCCTAGAAGCTAGCCTATGGTATGATTGTTGTAATGGATGTTGTGCCCTACGGACTAAACCCTCCGGTTTATATAGACACCGGAGAGGGCTAGGGTTACACAGAGTCGGTTACAATGGTAGGAGATCTACATATCCGTATCGCCAAGCTTGCCTTCCACGCCAAGGAAAGTCCCATCCGGACACGGGACGGAGTCTTCAATCTTGTATCTTCGTAGTCTTGGAGTCCGTGGACGATGATAGTCCGCTGTCCGGACACCCCTAGTCCAGACTCCTCAAGAGTCCCTCGAACTGGCTTCAATGACGATCGGTCCGGCGCAAGATAATGTTCGGCATTGCAAGGCGGGTTCCTCCTCTGAATAACCATAGAAGGTTGTGAACACCAGGATAGTGTCCGACTCTGCAAAATAAATTCCACATTCCACCGTAGAGAGAATAATATATACACAGGTTCAATCTGCTGACGTATTTTGTGGCATGACGTCACACCACTACCAAGCCTTTACTTGCATCGTTTTTTATTGTACCGCCTCAGCGCGTTTAGCGAAGCGGTTTCCTTGGAACGTCTTGTCGAAGCAGAGATCGTGTTCCCCTTATTCCGGGATTCTCATCAATACGGACGTGGGTAACCCAACCGCTCCGTCGCCGCCACGCCTCTATCGGCGAGTCCCGAACAGTCACGAGACGGCTCTTGGTATTCTCCCTCTTTATAATAGGACCAAGGCTCGTTTCTTTTCTTCAATCTTCCACCGAATCTTCTCCTTGCTCCAAGTTCCAACACCCAGAGCCCCAGATTCGAGCGCTTCTGACCTTCAACAATGTCCGGATCCGACCTTCAGGGCCGGTGGATGCCCTCCTCCGTTACGGAGGAGGACGTGCTAAAGTTGCGAGAAGCCAAGTACCTGTCCTACGAGATTTCGCACAGGTTGCCCACCGAAGGGCAGGCCATCCCCACCCCCGAGCCCGGCGAATATGTCATCTTTGTATCCCACCTCCATCGGGGCTTAGGCTTCCCGACGGATCCTTTTGTGAGAGGGCTCATGTTTTACTATGGGTTGGAATTCCACGACTTGGCTCCGGAGTCCATCCTCCATATTTCTGCGTTTATTGTCGTCTGCGAAGCCTTCCTCCGCGTCACCCCCCACTTCGGTCTGTGGCTGAAGACCTTCAATGTGGAGCCGAAGATGATCGGTGGGCGTCAAGCAGAGTGCGGTGGGGCGGCCATAAGCAGGAGGGCCGATGCCTCGTGGCCCGAGGGCTCCTTCCAAGAGGAGCTCGGCTTGTGGCAGCAGGAGTGGTTCTATATCACCGCTCCGAAGGGCAGCAGGCAGAAGCCGCCGCCTCCATTCCGCTCGGGACCTCCATGACGGTTGATGTCGTGGGTCAACCAAGGGCTCAATTGGGGGCCGTCAAAAGACGTGCCCCTATTGCAGGGCCGAATTCGAGACCTCCAAGCGAGGGAGATCGATCTGGTCGTGGTGATGCAGGTTACGCTAATTAGGCGTCTCCTGCCCTGCAAACGCCGTCCTCTCCGGCTATGGGAGTTCAATCCGGAGGGACCACGGATTCTCCAACACTTCACGGGTACGACACCCGTGGAGATGTACAAGTTGTTCTTCGGATCACAGGCGGTGTGTCCGAAATTGACCGAGGAAGCCGGCTTAAGCTGCAATCGCCCGGATACTCAAGTAAGTAGCTCAGTGTTCGGACGTACCGTTTGTTTGCCTTTCTACAATTCGCCTTTTAACCCGTTATCCTTCAACAGGAGTGGATAGCGCAAGCAAAGCTGATACGGTGTCCGGCCCCCCTCCCAGAGACCCCGCCGGAGCCCGTGCTGGTCAGAATGTTGGAGGTTGCGCCTTCATAAGAAGGCGAAGGGGAAAATGGAGGAGCTACCGCTTCGCCCAAGGGGGCGCTTGAAGAAGGGGGGATCGAGAATCCCTCCCTCCAGGGGGAGAAGAGGACCGCCTCCGAAAATCCGGAGGCCAAAGCCCCTAAGCGGGGGAAGAAGTCTTCACCAGAGGGTCCTGCGTCCGGGGAGGCCCCGGCCGCACAATCTCCCCTAAAACATCAGCCCTCCAGCGAGCCGTGAGTAGAAAAAAGGGGGTTTGGTAACAAGAGACATCCCTATTTATGCTTCTGAGGATAACCGATTTTTTTACCTTGTAGTTCGGATCTCCGACCTTCTCAGATGAGCTCGTCTTCGGGGGATCTTCGTCCGGAGATGATGGAGAGCGAGACGCCTCCGTTTGCTGCGCCGTCGGATAGGGCGGACGAGCACAAGAAGTGTCGCCACGGAGGTATCCCGACTCGCAAAGCCGAAGAGTTCGGCGCCGACTAGTGTTCGCCGGGAGCCAAGGATCTGCTTGAGAGGGCGTCCATCTCGGAAGATCACCGTGCATTGATGAGTACGGTGATTGGAAGGATTTCGTCCACCAAAACGGATTGCATAATGCCGTCGAAGTTTGTGGCGGGTTTTGAGGTACGTAAACGACGCGCACCTTTTGACAGTTTGCACATGAAAGTCGCTCAGATAGATAGTAGCCCCGAGACTCGGTAGGTTGTCGAAAGCGACGCGCGTCGAGGATCAAAATCGCAGGTATTGATCGTCACCTTTCCTATGCAGGTGGCGGATAGTCCGAGGGCTAGCGGATCGATGGAGTTGCCGAATTAATGCGGCAACTCGATGTTGCGGATGCGCATATCGCTAGTCGACAAGCGACTTGACGAGTCGCAAGGTAAGTTTTCTCTCCGCAGTCACCTATTAAGGGAGCCAAAGCCCACCTCTTACAATATTTGTGCTTAACGCAGATGGTGCTGCTGCTGTGGAGAGCCTTCGGGCAGAACTTGCTCAAGCCAAGGAGCAAGCCAGAAGGAGTAATGCGGCTGCCGCGAGGGTGGCCGGGGAGTTAGAAGCCGAAAGGGCTGCACACTGCCAAATCGGGGAAGAGATGGCCGAACTGGCCGTTAAATTAAAGGATGCTACCGACCGCAATGAGGCTCTTGAAAAGGAGCGCCTATCGGGCGAGAAGACCTGGGAAGGCCACCGAAGCCAAGGATGCCCGCTCGCAATGCGGGCTATGAAGGAGGAGCTGCGTCAGGCCGAAGATATTGTGGCTGGCAAGCCTTTTCTGCTGCGCCCCAGGTTTATGGATCCAAAGTATGCTCAGCTCGGCCAGCTGTGGGGCCCGGAGGATCCATATATGGACTTAGCGGCGAAAAGGGCAGATGTTGCCAGTACTTCAAGTCAAGGATCACAAGACGGAAGAGCTGTTTTGGTCTCAATTCCATAGTCCGGATCATTCACTTCCGCTGACCGATCGGTTGGCCGAATGGGCTGAGCTGAATAGGTTGTCCCGGCTTGCCATGACGGATATCGTGACTCATGTCTGGCCAGAGAGGCCCAAGCCTAAGAGCTATTTTGGCTTATTGCAGCGGTTTCTTGGGGCGGTGCCGCATATCAAGGCGATGAAGCGGTCGGCCTGCATAGAGGGTGCGCGGATGGCCCTCGCCCATGTGAAGACACATTAGACAGAGATGGATGCCACCGCTGTTGTGACCCAGGGTTCGGACGAAAGCCGGTTACCCGCCGAGCACTATTTTGGGGAAGTTATGCGTGGTGCTCATGTAATAGAGTCACAGTGCTCAAAAAATGTCACGTTCAAATGAACGTTTTATTTTGTAAGACAATGGTTATGATGTAATCGCTTTTTATACTTGTGCGTTCAAGTATTGAAATATCTCCTATGCGGCCGCTTATGTATACGTGTGTATAACCCGAAAGATGGCAGTCTTGACTTCACCCCCACGCACAAGGTGCGGGGTGTTCGCAAAATAGCGATTTTCACACTTAATCCGGCGCCTCGGTCCCGTTGAGGAGGTGGTAGCGAGCAAATGAGGCAACCGGACTATAACGCTTTATCACTTTCACTTAGCCATTGAGTTCGAGGGTGGGGCTACGATATAGCCCACGGGGCACCGCGCTCCGAATTCGGGTGTATGTGCTGACCGAAACGGTCCTTCGTCAAAGCGAGGAATTCTAAACATTCGGTGGTCGATCGAGTGGTTGACCAGTCTCTCAGATCATGACGATCGCCGGCTTTCATCGAGGTGCTCGCCCGGCCAACCGGCGACAATCGCAGAGTTCTCCGGTGCCGCGTTAGCCGATGATACTGAACGTAAGGCAGCAAAACACGTGAGCTGGGCAAACCCAACATTTGACCAAAGACATGATTCGAGCTGATGCATATAAGGCCTAACTTCGAGACACCGAACACTCCCTAAGGTGTTCGGTCTTTTATAATAACGGCGTAACAATGCCCTAAGCCCCTTGTGTCCAGTGCACGGCGAGGTCCTCTCGACGCGCCCGATGCTAAAATGTCAAGATCCTCTCGGTTATCATGAAAAAACCAGGATTATAGCAACAAGAGACAGAAAAAGGTTTACGCAGGTCTTAATCAAAAGAATCCTAGCGCGGGTCCCTCTTGCGTCTGCGCTGTGTCTCCGTTGTGCCGTTATCCCGACGGGTGTGCACGTGTTCATCTGTAAAAAGAGAGGAACTTAGTTTTGAAAAGAAATCGTGCGAAAAGTGCATAAAGAAAAATATTAATAAATTAATAAATCTGAGCCTATATTAGCCCATTGTTGCTTATATGCGCAGTCCCCTGTGAAGGGGTGTGCGGCTAGGGAGCCCCTAGCTTATTTATGCCGGACTCGTCTAGCCGTGTCCGGGGTCTTTGAATGACCCTCTTAATGAAATGATGCCATGTGGACCGGGCATTTTGAGTGTAAGAGACGTGTAATGTGGTATGGCGTTGAAGCGAACAAAAGCTTCACGCCCCAATAGTGGTTGATAGCTACTTTTGAATGGGGCGACATGGAAGATTAGTTCTTCGTCGGAAGTTGTCCGTGACCCAACACAACTTCTAGTAATAAGGAGCCTGTGCACTTGGCGTAAGGGCCTGGCGTCACTCCTTTGAAGGAAGTGCGGCTATGTCGAATTTTAGTAAGGTCTATCCCCAACTTGCAGATTGTGTTCGGATATAGCAGGTTTAAATCGCTGCCGCCGTCCATCAGGACTTGTGTAAATTGTAGTCCGTCGATTATAGGATCCAATATCAGAGCAGTCCATCCTGCGTTCCGAATGCTTCTGGAATAATCCAGGTGGTCGAAAGTGACTAGTTTTGACGTCCAACTTCGAGGTTCTACTGGGGTGGACCATGCGGCACTTATTTTGACGGGTGCCGCATTATTTTTCCGTAATATCACATGAAGTGAGTTTACTATTTTGACTTCTTGTGGGAAAGTTTTTTGTTTTCCGGTGCTCTGCTGGTGGGGTTTATCATCATCCTCGCTTGATGCGTCGAGCCCCTTGTGTTCGGCATTTAGTCGGGCGGACTGTTTGAAAACCCAACAATCTCGGTGGGTGTGGTTTGCGTGCCTTCCGGTACCGTGGATTTGACATATCCGATCCAAAATTTTGTTTGTTGATAGCTCATCACCGTTATCCTTAAGAGGCGGTGTTTTGTTGTTTGGTCATGAAGTTTTGAATCCGGCGTTGACCGCCGATTCTTTGGGCTTTTTTTTTATTCCGCGCTGATCCTTTCTGCCGTGATTTTCCGTTTCCATCTCTAATCTCGGATGTACTCGGGTCGCTGGTGCTGCATCTTGCTAGCCAGCTGTTCTCCCCCGCGCAAAATCGGGTCATGAGGCTTGTTAGCGCGGCCATTGTCCTCGGCTTCTCTTGGCCGAGGTGTCTGGCGAGCCATTCGTCACGGACGTTGTGTTTGAAAGCTGCTAAGGCTTCCACGTCCGGACAGTCGACTATTTGGTTCTTTTTGGTAAGGAACCTGTTCCAGAATTTGCGCGCTGACTCTCCGGGCTGTTGAGTTATATGACTTAAATCGTCTGCATCCGGAGGGCGGACATAAGTCCCTTGAAAATTTGCTCTAAACGCGTCCTCGAGCTCTTCCCAACTTCCAACAGTGTTTTCTGGGAGGCTTTTGAGCCAGTGCCGAGCTGGCCCTTTGAGCTTGAGGGGTAGATATTTTATGGCATGGAGATCATCTCCTCTAGCCATATGTATGTGTAGTATGTAATCCTCTATCCGCACTCTGTGGTTTGTTGTTCCGTCAGATGCCTCTATGTTTATGGGTTTGAACCCTGCTGGAAATTCATGATCCAGCACCTCATCGGTGAAACATAGTGGGTGTGCCGCACCCCTGTATTTGGGTGTGCCGCTGTCTTCGGACACTTGGCGTGTTGTGATGCTTCCTGGGGCCCTCTTTTTTGGCCCATAAATGGACCTGGCTGGGCCATCTGTTTTCCCAGGATCATGAGTCGGCTTGAGTGCGGTGCCGCTTGTCGCTTTTGGCCTGTCATCTGGTCGTCTATTCGGCCAGGCGGCTTCTTTAATTTTTTTACTGTGGTGGCTCTATGGCTTCCTCGTCAAATTCTGGCAGCAGCTTGCGCTTCGGGTAGCTCTTTGATTGATGGTTCTTGCCATATTTGTCTGCGGTCTTGAGTACTTTGCTCCACCTCGTTCTGAGTATGTCTTCCGCTGTTTTGAGCTTCCATTTTTCCTTCTTCAAGCTTCTTGCGGTGGCGACGAGTCTTCCGTGAAGGTTCTTATGCTCCGGTGGTATGTCCGGTGTGAGGTCGTCCGGACTGTTGGTTTCGCCGGGATTGGATTCATTATCCGATTCGTCCTGTTCGGACGGTTGCTTGATTGCATGTTCGTCGTCCACTGGTTTGCCCTGCTCTAACGCTGGGTCATTGGGAATGCTGTCTTTGCCGAGGCGGGGCTTAGGGCGGCGCTTGCGTCGCCGTTTTGGTTGTTTATCGGCGGGATTATCCTTTGCCGCGCCCCGTTGTTCCTCGTCGTCGCTTCCTTTTGGGGTATCCACCATATATACGTCGTGTGTTGGGGTGGTCTTCCAGTGCCCTGTAGGCGCTGGTTCTTGATCGTCTCCGGCATCGTCGTCCATATCGTCGATGTCTTCGGAGTCATAGTCTAGCATGTCTGTTAGATCGTCGACAGTGGCTACAAAGTGGGTGGGTTTTGAATTTCTTCGTCGTCCGCATCCCAACCATCCTGGCCGTAATCCGGCCAGGGCTCTCCGGACAGCGAGAGATGTTCTAGCGAATTTAGGATGTCGCCAAAGGGTGAGTGTTGGAAGATGTCTGCAGCGGTGAACTCCATGACCGGCGCCCAATCAGATTCGATTGGCAGGGGCGCGGGAGGTTCGGAGTCCGGCAAGGAGTCCGGCGCCTCGGAGTCACAAGCTTTATAAGGGATAGGGTCAGTGTTCGGCTCCATCGCCGTGGAAATTGCAGCCCCCGAGGCGGTGTCCACCACCCGCCCTCGACCAGCAGAATCGGCTCCGACCATGGGCCGGCGGATTTGTGTGCGGCCTCAAAGGTACCGTCCGTGGCGCAGTTAGATCATGCCCATCGCGACAAAGGCGGCACGCCGGCTGCGCTTGATTCATCGAAGATCAAGTCTCCGTGGATATCCGTGGTGAAGCTTAAGCTTCCAAATCGACTGATGGCGGGCGAAGCTTCGATCTGCTCGGATGGCCAAGTGAATTATTCGCAGCCAAGCCGCCGAACACGAAGATCTGTCCGGGAGAAAAGTCTCACCACAGAGCGTTGTTGTTGATTGAAGGAGTCATCAAGCCTATCGGTGGCGACACGAGGAACTCTCAATGAAAGCACCAATGTCGGTGTCAAAACCGCGGATCTCGGGTAGGGGTCCCGAATCTGTGCGTCTAGGCGGATGGTAACAGGAGACGAGGGACACGATGTTTTACCCAGGTTCGGGCCCTCTTGATGGAGGTAAAACCCTACATCCTGCTTGATTAATATTGATGATGTGTATTACAAGAGTGGATCTAGCACGAGATCAAAAAGGCTAAACCCTAGAAGCTAGCCTATGGTATGATTGTTGTAATGGATGTTGTGTCCTACGGACTAAACCCTCCGGTTTATATAGACACCAGAGAAGGCTAGGGTTACACAGAGTCGGTTACAATGGTAGGAGATCTACATATCCGTATCGCCAAGCTTGCCTTCCACGCCAAGGAAAGTCTCATCCGGACACGGGACGGAGTCTTCAATCTCGTATCTTCGTAGTCTTGGAGTCCGGCGGACGATGATAGTCCGGCTGTCCGGACACCCCCTAGTCCAGGACTCCCTCAGTGAGCAAGCAAGTTGGATGCACACCCACTTAGTTTCTTTTGTTGATCTTTCATACACTTATAGCTCTAGTGCATCCGTTGCATGGCAATCCCTACTCACTCACATTGATATCTATTAATGGGCATCTCCATAGCCCGTTGATATGCCTAGTTGGTGTGAGACTATCTTCTCCTTTTTTGTCTTCTTCACAACCATCATTCTATTCCACATATAGTGCTATGTCCATGGCTCACGCTCATGTATTGCGTGAAAGTTGAAAAAGTTTGAGAATACTAAAGTATGAAACAATTGCTTGGCTTGTCATCGTGGTTGTGCATGATTAAATACTTTGTGTGATGAAGATAGAGCATAACCAGACTATATGATTTTGTAGGGATAGCTTTCTTTAGCCATGTTATTTTGAGAAGACATGATTGCTTTGTTAGTATGCTTGAAGTATTACTATTTTTATGTCAATATGAACTTTTATCTTGAATCATTTGGATCTGAACATTCATGCCACAATAAAGAAAATTACATTGAGAAATATGCTAGGTAGCATTCCACGCCAAAAATTCTGTTTTTATCATTTACCTACTCGAGGTCGAGCAGGAATTAAGCTTGGGGATGTTTGATACGTCTCCAACGTATCTATAATTTTTTATTGTTCCATGCTATTATATTACCCGTTTTGGATGTTTATGGGCTTTACTTTACAATTTTATATCATTTTTGGGACTAACCTACTAACCGGAGGCCCAGCCCAAATTGTTGTTTTTTTTGCATATTTCAGTATTTCGAAGAAAATGAATATCAAACGGAGTCCAAACGGAATGAAACCTTCGGCAGCAATCTTTTTGGAACAAACGCAATCCAGGAGACTTGGAGTGGACGTCAAGAAGCAGCCGAGGCGGCCACGAGGGTGCAGGGCGTGGCCCCAACCCTCGTGGGCCCCTCGTGGCTCCACCGACCTACTTCTTCCTCCTATATATACTCTCGTACCCTGGAAACATCAAGGAGCACCACAGAACCCTATTTACATCGTCGCAACCTTCTGTACCCGTGAGATCCCATCTTGGAGCCTTTTCCGGCGCTCCGTTAGAGGGGGAATCGATCACGGAGGGCCTCTACATAATCACCAAGGCCTCTCCTATGAGTTGTGAGTAGTTTACCACAAACCCTTCGGGTCCATAGTTATTAGCTAGATGGATTCTTCTCTCTCTTTGAATCTCAATACAAAGTTCTCATCGATCTTCTTGGAGATCTATTTGATGTAACTCTTTTTGCGGTGTCTTTGTCGAGATCCAATGAATTGTGGGTTTATGATCAAGTTTATCTATGAGAAATATTTGAATCTCCTCTGAATTCTTTTATGTATGATTGGTTATCTTTGCAAGTCTCTTCGAAATATCAGTTTGGTTTGGCCTACTAAATTGATCTTTCTTGCAATGGGAGAAATGCTTAGCTTTGGGTTTAATGTTGCGGTGTCTTTTCCCAGTGACAGCAGGGGCAGCAAGGCACATATTGTACTGTTGACATTGAGGATAAAAAGAAGGGGTTTATATCATATTTTTTGAGTTTATCCCTCTACATCATGTCATCTTGCCTAATGCGTTACTCTGTTCTTATGAACTTAATACTCTAGATGCATGCTGGACAGCGGTCGATGTGTGGAGTAATAGTAGTAGATGCAGGCAGGAGTCGGTCTACTTGTTGCGGACGTGATGTCTGTATACGTGATCATGCCTAGATAATCTCATAACTATGCGCTTTTCTATCAATTGCTCGACAGTAATTTGTTCACCCACCGTAATACTTATGCTGTCTCGAGAGAAGCCACTAGTGAAACCTATGGCCCCCGGGTCTATCTTCCATCATATAAGTTTCCAATCTACTTTATTTTGCAATCTTTACTTTTCAATCTATATTATAAAAATACCAAAAATATTTATCTAATCTTATTATCTCTATCAGATCTCACTTTCGCAAGTGGCCGTGAAGGGATTGACAACCCCTTTATCGCGTTGATTGCGAGGTTCTTGTTTGTTTGTGTAGGTATGAGGGACTTGCGTGGAGCCTTCTACTGGATTGATACCTTGGTTCTCAAAAACTGAGGAAAATGCTTACACTACTTTGCTGCATCACCCTTTCCTCTTCAAGGGAAAACCAACGTAGTGCTCAAGAGGTGGCACCTGTGCCTACTAAAAGTATTAAAATATAAAGGTAACGGGTCGTTAACATTCGCTTAGACGCGTGGAAATCGAGGCGATGGCATGAAGGAATCATAAAGACTGGACACAGAAGCCAATGTCGGACTATCGTCAAGCCAGAGTATGATGGAGAACCCGCCTTGCAAAGCCGAAGACCTATGTCCGCATTCTACATCGTCATTGAAGGCAAGTTCGGGGGCTACTGAGGGAGTCCTGGATTCGGGGGTCCTCATGTACCCGACCCAGGAGTATGGGTCGGGCTGGATGGGCCGTACAGGACCAAGATGAAGATTATTCTCCATGTCCGGATGGGACTTCTCCATAAGTGAACGACAAGATTAGAGTCCGGGTGTTTCCTTCCCTTATGAACCAATCTTGTACAAACCCTAGGCCCCTCCGGTGTGTATATAAACTAGAGCGGTAGTCCGTAGAGGCTATCCTCATTACCGTCATTAGAATACCCATAGGCTAGACAACTTGGGTTTAGCCATTACGATCCCGAGGTAGATCAACTCTTGTAATATTCATACTCTTTGAATATAATCAAGCAGGAGTAGGGTATTCCTCCTTTAAGAGGGCCCGAACCTGGATAAACATAGTGTCCCCTAGTCCCCTGTTACCATTGATCCTTAGACGCACAGCTTGGGCCCCACTACCCGAGATCTGCCGGTTTTGACACCGACAATGCCCCTAGGTATCCAATTATCTCTCCAAATATTAATACTCGATCCATCACAGCCCCGCCAGATGATTCCCTTCTTTAGGAGTTCCAGACCATGAGCAATACCTTGCCAAGTCACTGAAGTAGCATGCAGAAACACCATATCCAGAATATGTCCTTGAGGATAATACTTTTCCTTCATCAACTTCGCACACAGCAAGTCCGGATAAACCACCAGCCGCCACGCTTGTTTGGCCAAAAGAGCTTGATTAAAAAGTTTGAGATCATGAAATCCCATGCCACCCTTACCTTTAGGTCTTGTTAGTTTGTCCCATGCCAACCAATGCATTTTTATTCTATCTTCTTCATCTCCCCACCCAAAATTTCTTATAATCTGGGATAACTCCTCACAAAGAGAAACCCGGAAATTGGAAAATCCCCATAGCGTACACTGGTAGGGCATGAATTACTATTTTGATCAAATCTTCCTTGACTCCAGAAGATGCATATTTTTTAATCCAGTTAGAAAGCCTTTTCAAAATTTGTCTTTAGTATACTGAAACTTACCAGCCTTCATTCTACCCTTTGGGACCGGTAATCCAAGATATCTATCCTCGAACCCCTCCACGGTAATATTTAAGATAACCATAATAGTCACTTGTTTCTCCAAGCTGCACTTTTTCCCAAACATCATGGAACACTTCTCAGGGCTCAATAACTGTCCAGTGATCTTTTGTTCATTGAGCAACCAAGAAAAATATTACATCATTTTAATATCGATACTACAAAATTGTAAGCATGCTTCTATAAATTTCTAAACATATAAAAACATTCATATACAAACATTGTCATTGACATTTTTACTACCAATGTGGTTTCCAAATTTTGAAGCCCATGCAGGGGCCCAAGTTGATGACTAGTAATGAACTAGAAAAGAAGGCATCATCCAAAATTCGCAAATTACTCAAAAGAAGAAAATTTGAGGGAATAGCAGTTCTTACAGAGCTCGAACACACCGAGTCAGGAAGTGGCAAAGCACATGAGAAAACAAACATACTCATACGCACTAATAGGGACGTTTTTTAGATTCCATTCTTGTTGATACCACGGAGCTAGAGTCTAAAGACGAACTAGATATGACATATTTCTCAAAAAAAAAACTAGAAATGGCATAGTCCTTACAATCTTGGTATTTTTTTGGAACTTATATCCATTTCCAATGGATGTTTTTGAATTGTATTGTTATAGTTTTCTATGTTCTAATTTAGGAAAATATATTTTGGATAATAAATCAAGTACACAAACATACGTGAATAAGTATGTTCGATTTTTAGTTGACTCTCGATTTATTCCTGATGTATCGACTGGTAGCACATTTTCATTAAATAAATCATGAATAGTTCCAGTTGTTTTATTGAAGTATATTGTCATGAATTGTAATACAATCCAATATACTGAACTATAGTCAGAAGGTTGTACTACACCCGATCCAAATAGTAGTATGTTTTTTTTCTCTGATATTCACATTGCCTTCAAGATGGCACTTTGACCATCTATTGCAATGCAAAAGTTGTGGCTCCGCAAAAAATTACTAACATCTTTTTTCTGTTATATGCTAGAGATCTTTGTTGATGTATGGTCGAACTTAGAAATTAATGTTTAACTCATACAAGTTTCAAAAGGACTTACATTTTTGGAACAGGTACTATGTTCTAGTATTCATATTGTAGCTAGGGTAGAATAATATTACGGGAGGTGTTTATGTCGAATGAGTTTCCACTTTTGATGTCCAGTCTAGTCAACATGGTTGAATGTACGCATATCGAACTCTAGTACAAGTAGTTTTGGTTTTTCTGTGCTACGTATACGGAGAGTTTCCCTTTGAAGAAACATTTGTAATTTTCATGTGTTTCATAAATGAATAATGTTGGAGCAGATTCTGACAGATCACTTGATAGGGTATCCCGGCATGGTGAGGTAGATCGGAAGGGAAACATGAGACATGATTTACGAGGTAAAATCCTACTCCTGGTCGTGTTGTATATTATGACTGTGGTGTACAAAAGTACTCCCTCCGTTCCTAAATATTTGTCCTTTTAGAGGTTTCAAATGGACTTACACATACGGATGGATATAGACATATTTTAGAGTGTAGATTCACTCATTTTGCTCCATATGTAGTCACTTGTTGAAATCTCTAAAAAGACAAATATTTAGGAACGGAGGGAGTACATGTAATAAAAAGGGGTTGTATGTTGTCTATTGACTAGCCTGACACCGGCTTATAAAAGATAACGGGGCACCTGGGGTTACACAACCCTAATCGGCTACGTTGGTGGAGGGGAGTCCATCATGACTCCAACTTACTTGTCTTGAATGGCAACGCTTCCAGAGTCTTCCTTCTATAGGGTCAGCACGATGGCCCAAGGCGAAAACCGGCCAGATAGGGGAGGCACCCCTGGCCCGTAACACCGTCAGTAACCCCTGAACGGCTGAACCCGTCTTCAAGCTTGACTTCATCGTGGATTGAACCGATCTCGAACGTCGTCTTCTAGCTTGTCGAGGTTGAAAATGGTTCTACAAAGCTTCCCTTGAAGTGAACACTTGTCGTTGACCACCTATGGTCGGCCTGTTCCAGAAGTCGGACGAACCACTTCGATCTTCGTTTGTTGATGAAGATGGCCAGCCTAGACAAGACAACTTCCCGCCCAGCCATCCAGCCAGTCGTACTAAGACCCCTAATCCCCTATGGCCACCCAAGACGAGGTGGACCGTGGCAGTGCCGAGATGAGGCGGACGAAATCCAGATGTGCTTTAGCAAAACTGTATAAATTATGTCACATTGACTTTATGTTCTACTCCCTCCGTTCCTAAATATTTGTCTTTCTAGACATTTCAACAAGTGACTACATACGGAGCAAAATGAGTGAATCTACACTCTAAAATATGTCTATATACGGATGTATGTAGTAGTCCATTTAAAATGTGTAGAAAGACAAATATTTAGGAACGGAGGGAGTATTTATAACCGTATGCTATGGACAGAATTTTCTTATATAAATCCCTATTTTTTTTATTGTTCCTCATAAAATCCCAACAAAACAATTTCCCGTGATTTTTCGTAAACAGGAAATAAAAAAGGGAAAGGGGCACGTTTCTGCCCAACGGCTCTCAACTTTTCCCCACCGAGCTCGCCTCCCCCGTCCCGGAGCCCGCTCGCTCAAGAACAAAGAAGAGAACCAGGGGGAGGAATCCCCAAATCCCGAACCCCCATGGAGAGCAACGGCGAGCCCCCCAGCAAGGCCGCCGCGCTCGCCCCCGCGGTCGTCACCGGCGCCGCCGCTGCGGTCCCTGGAGGCGACATGGATTTCTTTAGCCGCCTTCCCGACCACCTCCTCGTCGACATCCTCCTCCGCCTCGGCACCAAGCAAGCCGTCGCGACGACCGTCCTCTCCCGGAGATGGCGCGGCGTATGGGCCCAGCTTCCCCACCTCTTCTTCGACGGCGTACACCCCTCCGTGCCCGCCCGTGCCCTCGCGGCCTACGAGGCCCTCGCCGCCTCGGAGGCGCACGCGGCCGCCGACATCCAGAGCCTCGCCGTCTCGCCCAACCAGATGGACGCGCGGAAGACCTTCGCCTGGCTCTCCCTCGCCGCGCCCCTCCTCTGCGGCCGGCTCCACCTCGACGACAGCCGCGCTGTGCCGGACGAAATGGTAGAGCTCTTTCAGGAACGACGACGACAGCACGACGGCGAGGCGTCCGAGATGCCCTGCTTCAGGAGAGCCACAGAGATTCGACTTCGCCTCGGGTTTCTTACTCTGGAGCTGCCACGGGTTGGCGTCTTTGATGCGCTTAGGCTGATGCGGTTGCAGAACTTCCAGTGCCGGGGCCAGTTTCTCATCAGCGACACCATGCTCCCGTCCTTGCAAGAACTAACCATGAGCGGAGTCCGTGACATGAACGTGCTCACGCTCAACTCCAAGTCTCTAGTATCTATTGATCTGTCCTATCTCATGGGGCTTCAGCATCTCCACATCACGGCTCCAGGGCTCCATCAGCTAAAGGTGATACGCTGCTTCTATGATTCTCTCAAACCAGTTGCCAGCATTACTGCAGAGAGATTAGAGGTGTTCAGGTGGAAGGGGCCTTATGATCTAGAGTCTGTCCACCTCGGAGAGATGCCATGCCTCAAGACGCTCGGAGCCCCTCCTATCGACACACATCGTTGGCAAGGCTTCCAGATGGCTCAGATATGTGCAGGGTTTCTTGGTCGCTTTACAGCAGTTCACCACCTTGAGATTGAGATGACTCTTGGCGTGAGTGCCTTTTCTTCCTCTTGATTATTTTTACGGTCTCCTCTTGGACTTAAACTGTGCAATGTTATTCATGAGCATAAAATATTCTCTCCTTGAATAATATCAGTGTGCCATTGAGATAAAATTGTATTGTAAGGAGGCAAGATCATACGTGTCTTTTCATTGATAGAAGGAGTGCGAGAAATTACAATCGGGTGGGGAAGTACATCAAACAACACGTGCACAAGATGGTGTGAGTGAGATGGCCAGAGCAGAGGGGGATGGGGTGCTCAGCCCATTAAGTAACTGTTGATTACTATGGAAGTGCACAAGCATAATTAGAGCAGGAAAGCAGCAAATAGGAGTTCAGAAACAGCATTGTTAGTATTGTAGAATATACTTCTAGTGGTTTGAGTTTGCAAGTTTGTACATATGCAAGTATCCTTCAGGAAACCAGGAACTAGATGGTCAGAAATAGCATTGTCAGTATTGTAGGATATACTTCAGGTCATCAAGTGGTTTGAGTTTTTGTTTGTACATGTGCAAGTATCGTTCAATAAAGCAGAAAATGGGAGTTCAGAAACAGCACAGTTGGTATTGTAGAATATTCATTCAGTGGTTTGAGTTTGCGAGTGTCGTTCAGGAAAGCAGAAAATAGGAGCTCAGAAACAGCACTGTTGGGATTGTAGGATATACTTCAAGTGGTTTGACTTTGCACGTCTGCACCTGTGCAAGTATCCTTCAGGAGCAGCATTGTTGGTTTTGTAGAATATGCTACTGTGCCTTTTGACTTATGCGTAAGATATTCTACTGGTGGTTTTTAGATATGTATATATTGCAAGGATGCTCAGAGTATACAAGGAAACTATTGAAAGTTAAGGCTGATGTAGTTTCTCAATCTGTTACTCAGAGTGTAAATTCACCGAGGATCATTTTTATGGGCTCACCTTTTTTGATTTCCAATGAATCAGCCGAGGATGGATAGCTCATTGCTCCTGATGGAAGACATAGTCATCCCTAATGTGGATATCTTGAGTTTGAAAGAATTATGAAGCGTCTCAAACTCCCATACAGGGGAGCCCGCGTTATTTATATTGATAGGACGAGAGATCTCGTGGTCATGTACATCGTTCGGTTGAGAAGAATCTCAAACCGTATTACATAGAGAGAGATAGAGATAGAAAGATAAACATAAGAGTTACATAACTTGAGATACAAGACTATCTCTATCTATTATTCTGTTACAATATTTCTAACACTCCCCCTTAATCACAACTGCACTAAGTTGAGATTACGTCGAAACTCTTCAAAACCTTTTGTGGGTAAGGCCTTTGTAAACCCATCCGCAAGCTGATCCTTTGAAGGAATGAACCGAACATCAAATTTTTTGTTTGCAACTCGTTCTCTGACAAAGTGAAAATCTATCTCAATATGCTTTGTCCTGGCATGAAAAACTGGATTAGCAGTAAGATAAGTTGCTCCAAGATTGTCACACCATAAACAAGGAGGATGCACTTCTGGGATGTTGAGTTCTTTCAACATGGACTGAATCCAAATAACTTCAGTCGTTGCATTTGCCAAAGCTTTATATTCTGCTTCTGTACTTGACCTAGAGACTGTTGCCTGTTTCTTTGCACACCATGATATTATATTTGGACCATAGAATATAGCAAACCCACCAGTCGACCTTCTATCATCTGGACAGCCAGCCCAATCAGCATCAGAAAATGCACTTATAAGGGTAGACGATGACTTTCTGAATGTGAGCCCAACAGTCAACGTATTCTTGATGTATCTCAAGATTCTCTTAGCTGCTTTCCAATGAGAGGTAGTAGGTGCATGAAGAAATTGACAAATTTTGTTAACTGCAAAGGAGATGTCAGGTCGAGTAAGAGTCAAGTACTGAAGACCACCAACTAAACTCCTGTAACTGGTGATATCCTCATGATACAGAGGTTCTCCATCTGTCAGAGACAAACACTCCGAACTAGAGAGTGGTGTTGGTGAGGGTTTACAGTTTTGCATGCCAATTCTATTCAACAACTCAGTTGCATACTTAGCTTGAGATAGATGAAGACCATCACTGTTTTTCTTTACTTCAATGCCCAAAAAGAAATGCAAGTCTCCCAAATCCTTGAGAGCAAACTCAGAACTCAAATTCTTTAGCAATTTGGTTATTGCACTATCAGATGAGCTAGTGACAATGATATCATCCACATATATAAGAACAAACACAGATATTTGTGACTTGGTAAAGATAAACAGTGAGGTGTCAGATTTTGATGGAACAAACCCAAGTGCTTGAAGTTTCATGCTGAGCCTGAAGTACCATGCTCTGGGAGCTTGCTTCAGACCATATAATGCTTTATCCAGCTTGCATATGTGAAAGGGTTTATTTTTGTCTTCAAAACCAGGAGGTTGTTTCATGTATACCTCTTCTTCCAGAACACCATGGAGGAACGCGTTCTGAACATCTAACTGTCTAAGGCTCCATCCCCTAGAGACAGCAATTGACAACACAAGGCAAATGGTTGCAGCTTTAACAACAGGACTAAACGTGTCCTCATAATCTAACCCATACCTTTGCTTGAACCCTTTTGCAACAAGTCTAGCCTTGTAGCGATCTATAGTGCCATCAGACTTCCTTTTAATCCGATACACCCACTTGCAATCAATTAAGTTTCGCCTTGTTGTGGTGGAACCAAGTGCCACGTCTTCTTTTTCTGCAAAGCCATAAATTCATCATTCATAGCCACCTTCCACCTATCATCACCAAGGGCATCCATTAGAGTTTTAGGTTCTCCTGTCATACAGGATAATCCATACTTGGAGAAATTTTTATAATTAACTCGTGTAGAAACTCCCTTTTGTAGACGTGTGCGGAGTCCCACAGGAATGCTGCAGGCTGATCCGTTGCAGAAGATCCTGGCGTGGAGGAGTCAGCCGCCGTTTCCCCCACAGCATCCGCGCCAGGAGATTCCACGCCCGATCCCGAGGCGGTCAGGAACCGCACAGGCGAGGCAGCACCCGATCCCAAGACACGTGCAGGCGAGGCAGTGTCGGGTGCAGGCGATGCGGTGGGCGCAAACGACGTGGCGGGCCCCGACGCAGGCGATGTGGCGGGCCCTGGGGAGACAGGCGCGGGGCCGGGTGGGACAGGCGCACTTATCCGCCCGGGAATTGGTGCGGCGCGACTGCGACTACCCGGTCGCTTTCACCGACCAGGCGCACGCCAGGGGCCGATCCCGAGGTGGATTGAGCTGCCGTCTGCAGCGGAACAGATCCCGAGAAAGATCCACCTCGTGGCGCGTGGTTTCCTGGAGGGGGACACATAAGATGACCCGTCGTTGTGGTGTTTTGCACTCTGTTTTGATCATCATTAATTGTTCCTGCAGCAATAGACTTTGGCATAATATGATGATTAGCCACAAAAGAGTCAGAACTATTATTTGTACCCTCGTGATCGATACCGGTAAGGGATGAAGGTAAGAGAAGTATCTCTTGACGAAGGAGAGCACCGGCATTGGGATGAAGACTTTCGTATGGAAATTTGGTCTCATCAAAAACAACATCTCTGGAGATATAGACACGGCCAGTAGCAACATCAAGGCACTTCACTCCTTTGTGCTGGGCGCTGTAGCCAATAAAAACGCATTGCTTGGAGCGGAACATTAGCTTGCGGTTATTGTAAGGTCGTAGGTTTGGCCAACACGCGCAACCAAAAACACGAAGAGGAGCATAGTCTGGTTTGGCATGAAGAAGACGTTCTGTAGGAGTTTCATTGTTGATGACACGACTTGGTAAGATATTGATGAGGTGAACTGCGGTTAAGAAGGCTTCATCCCAGAATTTTAGTGGCATAGATGCAGCGGCAAGGAGTGAGAGACCAACATCAACGATGTGGCGATGCTTGCGTTCTGTGGACCCATTTTGTTGGTGTGCGTGAGGGCATGAGACATGGTGGGAAATTCCTATCTTTTGAAAGAAAGAGTTGAGTTTCTCATACTCACCCCCACCCGATTGCATGGCTATGATTTTGCAGTCAAATTTTCTTTCAACAAGAGCTTGAAAGTTAAGAAAAACTTGGAACACATCATATCGCTTTTTAAGGAGATAGATCCAAGTATATTTACTGTAATCATCGATGAAGCTCACATAGTAAGTGTGTCTACCAACAGAGGAAGGGGCTGGCCCCCATACATCAGAGAAGATTAATTGCAATGGTTTAACAGACACACTTGTTGAAACAGGATATGGCAACTGATGACTTTTTGCTCTTTGGCAAGAGTCACAAATAGTTTCATAATTATGCTCACCAACAAACGGGAGATTATTTTTACTAAGAATTTGAGAAACAATAGAAAATGAAGGGTGACCTAGGCGATTATGCCACCTTTCTGAGGAGACTCTAATGGCTCCGAAGGCTCTTTTATTGAACTTGCAAAGTGTAGGAACTAATGGATAGAGACCGTCCACGCATCTACCGCGATAGAGAACCCTCCTCGTGGCTTGATCCTTTATCAAAAAGAAAAACGGATGAAACTCAATGAAGACACCATTGTCAAGAGTAATTCTATGAACTGAGGCAAGATGTTTTGATGCATGAGGAACAAGTAGAACATCATTGAGACGAATATCACGATGAGGGGTTTTAATAATAGATTGACCAATGTGACTTATCATCATACCTGGACCATTTGCTGCGGTGTTGATTTGATCATGGCCATGATACTTCTCTTGCATGGTCATCCTTTCCATGTCCGGGGTGATATGCTCGGTGGCGCCCGTATCTGCATACCAATTTGTGTCCACTCCATAGGACGTGTTTGCGGCTGCTGCAACTTTCTTCTTCTTTTCTTCATTTCGCCAGCGACAATCTTTTGCTATGTGGTTAGTTTTTTACAAATTTGACATTTTCCCTCATACTCATCATACCCTTGAAAATTGTTACCGCCGCCATAGTTGCCACCGTAGCCACCATTGTACCCATGCTGACGCCCCTGATTGTTGTTGTAGAAGGGACGTCCATGGTTGTTGCTGTTGTTGTAGAAGGGACCGCCGCCACCATGGTTGTAGTTGCTGTTGGCGTTGCCGCCGCCGCCATTGTTGTTGCTGCCACCACCGTGATACCCGCCACCACCACCATTGGTGGGTTTGGGTGAGCCACGGTTGTTGCCCCTGCCACCGCCGCCTCGATTTCTTGCAGCCATGTTGGCCGAGGATTTGAAGCCTCCTGCTCCAGAGCCGTGGAAGAGCTCAACACGTTGGTCGAAGTTCGCCACCATGGCAAACAGCTCGTCGACGGAGACAGGGTTGGTGCGGACGTCGAGGGCAGATATGATGGGCTGATAGTCCATATCCAGCCCTGCGATTATGAAGGAGAGCAGCTCTTCTTCTCCGATGCCCCTCCCTGCAGCTGCAAGTTCATCTGAAAGCGATCTCATATAGCCAAAATAGTCAGCGGCAGATTGGGAGCCTTTGTGGGCATTGGTTAGGGAGATTCTGAGATTGTTTGCACGGGATTTGGATTGGGAGGCAAACATGGTGGAGAGTGCTGTCCAGATCGCATGAGATGTATCCATCGAGGCGACTTGCACAAGAATTTCTTTGGAGAGGTTTCTCATCAGATAAGCTACAATCTGCTGGTCTTGGATCAACCAAGGGGTGTAGGCAGGATTCGGAACAAGCTGTTCCTTACCTTCGGAGTTTTTTGCTGTAATTGTTTTGGAGGGCTCGGGGTTTGTTTCATCTAGGTATCCATACAGGCCAGCCCCCATGATCTGAGAGCGAGCCTGGGCACGCCATAGGATGTAGTTGGTGCGGCTCAAGGGTTCGGAGGTGTTGTTGTTTAGGCCAGAGAAGGAACTCGAGCTGGAGGAGGACATGGTTGTGGTTTGGTTTTGATCTGGAGGAGTTTGTGTGATGGCGGCTAGGGTTAATCTGATAGAGAGCTAGATGTAGAGGAAGAAGAAGGCTCTGACTACCATGAAAGAATTATGAAGCGTCTCAAACTCCCATACAGGGGAGCCCGCGTTATTTATATTGATAGGACGAGAGAGATCTCGTGGTCATGTACATCGTTCGGTTGAGAAGAATCTCAAACCGTATTACATAGAGAGAGAGATAGAGATAGAAAGATAAACATAAGAGTTACATAACTTGAGATACAAGACTATCTCTATCTATTATTCTGTTACAATATTTCTAACAGAGTTTATCCTTAGAAACAAATGAACATGCTTTTGAAAGAAGTGTACTGCGGTTGCTCACAAAGTGTCATGGTATAAGAGAGCTGGGCCTATTGTTCCAAATCCGAGATGAGGTACTCATACCCTCTGTAGTATACTGGTATTCAGCATTTTCAGCATCCTATGGTTACAATCTGTTGAACGACTGAAGTTACACATCGGCTGTTAAATTGAGCAATGCATTTATATTTCTTATAGTTGGGAACCAGAACACACTAATGATTTTTAAGTGACACATAAATTCCAGTATAGCTGGTGTCCAATAGTGTGCATGAACATGAATGCCCATTGTGTATTGGACTAGAACTAAGTTCCCTTCTCTATTTGGACTAGGAAAGCATAGACATGTTGAGGACATACAACGGAAAAACAAGAGCATTACTGGGCAGGTGCATTAAAATCATAATAAGGAAAAGCTCTTGATACGAGTTAATTAATAGGGATAGTTGCAGAGGTCAGGGGTGATCCCTCAATTTTTCGGACCAAAACTTGGTAAATGTGGTTAGTATAAAGTGTACATGTATTATCAACTATATTTTTCTTTTACAGTTTCTTACACTTTCTGTACTGTGCATTGTAAACAGGAAATTTATTAGGGTCTATCATGGCGGTTTATAACTTTATATTCGTCAATACCATTGGCACTGCACGGTTATTCTGTTCCATGCATCTTTGATTCAGTTATGAATTTTAAACGAGGTGGCTAAAATCGTTATCCAACGTGCAAATGTTTTTTACTTCGTATGATAGTCAGTATTATCGTTGTGCCGAAGAATGGGCAAGATAGGTACTACTCCCTCCGTTCCGAATTACTTGTCGCAGATATGGATGTATCTAGATGTATTTTAGTTCTAGATACATCCATTTCTGCGACGAGTAATTTGGAACGGAGGGAGTATCTGTTATTCCATGACATGGTTTATTCTGTAGCATGGTAATTAAAGCTTTTACACTGGCCATGATGGGCTAGACTCATGCATCTTCTGTTCCAGTTTTGTCTCTGCCATTTCTAACGCACTGGTGTGCTCTGCTCTCATTCCAGGTCCCAAATTACTGTTGGCCAAACTGCATTTGCGACACTGAACCAGGAGCTGAGGCCGTTCTGATGATGGCTCTGAGGGAAGTGTATATCATCGATTTCCATGGGGATGCAGGTGAAGTTTACGTTGTGGAACAACTGCTGCTACGGGCACCGGGTCTTACAATTTTGTCAATAGCCTCGGAGGTTGAAGATCCTTCATTGGGCAACATTGAAACCTTATGCCCTGCGGATTGTAGATTCGAGCTTGTACGGTATTAGAAGCGAAGAGCAATGCGTACATCTGTTCGTTGTACATTCTCGGCACGTAGCAACACGTATACAGTGGGTATATTTGGTGACATGATCACTGAGTTGCTATTGGAGCTCTGAACCATACCCCCTTTTTTTTTTGAGGAATGCATACAATCCTCAAATGAGGAATACATACATCTGTTCATTGTACATTCTGGGCAGGTAGCAACATGTATACAGTGGGTACATTTGGATTCATGAATGATGACCGTGATTGAACAGTCTCGTATTATTGGATTCATGAATGTGGCCAGTTGACTGTACTTATTCGTTTTTTGCTGCCTTTGTTGTCTTTGGGATCGACCTGTTGCTGTCCGCTGTCGCTACAGATGATTTAGGGTGTATTTGGTTGTACAATCAATATAATGTCATGGTAACTGAGTTCATGTGGTAAACTTAAATGATACTGTATTGTTGTGCCCGCAACTGCCTGGGCAGAGTTTCTTTGATGCCCATGAGACTCGAAAATCGCTCGATTTTGCGCTGAACTTGAGGTTTCCACTGGTCGCGCGCGTGTGTCCACGCTGAGCATTTTATCAGCTGCTCCCTCTGTATCAAAATACTTGTAGTTAGGGGAACTTGTACTAGTTTCTCCAACTACAAGTATTTCGATACAAAGGTAGTAACTCGAAGCTCTTGCAAGGGAGCATCCTTCTGTGAAGAGAAACTAAACAATTGTGGTCCATCCGACAAAAAGAAGATTGTTTCTACAAAGGGCGCTTTTATTAACTTAGATGTAGTATCATGTGGATACATAACATTAAGAGCGATACCGGACCTTTGCCTCTGCATAGATATGCACAACCAAAAGTAACAAGTCCGATCAAAATAATAAAAGGGGTGAAGCAAACAAGGGCTCCCGCGTCATCCTCAGCGGGCGACATGGGCAGCATTCCCATCTTCGCCGCCCCCAGCCCCCTATTCCTCCTCTCTCCTCTTGCCGCCGCCGGCCCCATGCGGAAGGCAGTGGCGGCAGGGCTTCTCTCCCTTTGTTGTGCCCTTCCCTTCGCCCGACGTAGTCATTCATCTCCTTCTGGTGCCCGTGCTCGTGACCGCCGATTGGGCTTCGTTCTCCATTGCCTACTAGGGATGCTAGGTTTTGACAGTATAGTCAGGAGGGCTGCAGCTGCCCCATTCTAGGCCATTGGTCGTCGACCGCCATGACCTGCTTTTCCCTGCCCAGATCCGGCCATGGTTGGCCGGGGGATGCCGGCATGCACTACAAAAAAAAAAGACACATCCGTGACATTTTGGGCCGAACGAATTTTTTTTCTGTCATACATATGACACTTCTATGACGATATTTGTGACAAAACCCGGTATCATCATAGATGTAGTGGGCTCCTACTTCTATGACAAAAAATGAGCTTTTCGTCTTGGGCG